>JAKTZT010000005.1:4529-101517 GCA_030578955.1 Hemisphaericaspora insectamans | reverse complement strand
AAATCAACAAAAAATAATCCTAATTCGGGCGAAAAAACACGACGTGCATTTCTTGGGGGGGTCAAAATTTGTCCAGTCCGGGAGCATGCCAACATTAGCTTATTGGTAGATGGTTGGCTTTAAGTATACCTCTATCAGTTAATTAATAAATAAGTAAAAAATCATGCAAGTATATCTATATATTTAACTTTTGTGTTCTTCGTCCATGGTAATCTCATATAACACTTTATCTAAATCCTTGTCAAACCCGCGCGAGTATTTGCCACTATCAATATCAAAGATAAGATCCTCGGTATCATTATCCAAGACCTCTTCCTCCATTTTACCTCTCTCTCCCAAAAATATAAATGGATCCGCTTGAATTTTACTTAATGCTTCTGCCTTCTCCACATTTTTCTGTGTAGCCATTGAAGTGTAATGATCACCGGCCTCCACAAAACCCAAACTTTTAACAATTTTGTAAATCTCTTTACTTTGCCTTGAAGCAGATAAAGCACCCAGTCTAACAAGTTCTTCATACCACATTTTTACTTTATCATTCTCACCTTTTTTATAATGGTACAATATGAATGGGTATACTTGACCAAAAGTAAATGGTTTACCCTTTGCTCGAGAATATCTTATTACTTCTGATGCAAATCCATAATCGTTATAATTCGTCAAAGCAACCTGAATTAACAAGGTTAAATTTGCTGCTCTGATACGATTTTCTGCCAATGGAACGCTTTGATAAAATGAAAATACTGACTTTGCAATTTCGTAACGATATTTGGACTTGGTTATATTAAAATCCCGATTACCAGTTTCCTTGGAGGGATCATCCTTCAATAGACGACTTATAAACATTCCTGCTATCGAGTCACTATATTCTTTATAACCATTTGTTGGATTCTTCACAAATTCAAGGTATTTGATTAAAAGTTGATGTATTACAGGCACTTGATCAGCCTTTAATGACCTTAAGATCACCCCATAAACATAAGATAAGCATCTCGGTGTGATACTGCCGATACATAGCTCATCATTCACATTGGCTCGTTGAACAATATCAAGTTCCGAAATCTTTGCAGGGAAGCCGGTACCATAAACCACATTTAACAAATGTAAATCATTTAGTAAATTTATTGTTTCTTCAGTGTTTGAATCTGCGCCTTTGAATAAAGAAATTGCATACCCAATAATTACTTTCGGAGATCGAGGATATTTTCCCTTTATAATCAACAACACCTCTTCAACCAATTTCGATTTCTCCCATTCAGCAAGTGTTTGTAGATTAATCCGATTCAAAACTAACAAGGCTTCTTCAAAGAAACTCAGTTGTCGTAAATGTTTCAAAACAATCAAAAATACTTCACTTTCAACAGCAATTCCCTCCCGTTTCATATAGTTTAATACCTGTACACAATGACGAGCTCCCTTGAATCTCATAACTATGCCCAAAATAGCCTTCAACAATGATTGAACGTCTGAATTTACAGTTGTTGTATCTGTCCATGTTGGCCCCTTTGTACACTTTTTCTCAAATTTGGTAATCATCATGTTTAAATAAAGCGTCGCAGTAGCAGGATCACGAAGATGAATAAACAGCTGAACGTGCTTTTTTAATTGGTCTACTGAGAAATATTCAGTCATTCTCTTCTGAAGTAATTCACCAAAATTTACTTTTCTTAAATCATGTGGTTCAGGGTCAATAAACCCAGTCCTTGCTATAAATCTTTCTTTTAGGGTTCCTTTCGATAGCGTTTCTTTTAATTGTTCATTCTTAAACATTGACTCACAATGCAAATTAAGATTGACTAGATACAGGTATAGCGTGGCATATTTAGTTTTAGGAATCAACTCCATCATCCGATCATAGAGGATATCTCTCATGATCCATGGATTTCCATTGACCAGTTGTGTCCTTGATAGTAATCGCAAATAATTAAGTAACATTGCTGAAATATCCTCTGTGGTTTTGCCTTGATTTTTTGAGTTTAGAATGGAGCTAATTGACTGAAAGAACAATTTCTTGCAGCTACTTTCTGAAGGATCCAACATGAAACCTAATATGGATGATTTGATTGGATCATCTTGAAATGCAATCTTTAAGTTGTCGGCAATGCTACTATATATAGTTGGATCTCTAATATTTCCTAACAACATAGCTGGCATTTGAGTATCATCTACTATCGATTCTTTGATTATACTAATGATATTGAAACAAAATTCTTGCATCTGATCGGTAGTTCCATATGGGATTGTATTTAAATAGATATAATCTTCTTCAGTTAGTTTCATTAATTCCGATTTTGACATTCTACTAAGTGGATTCGGTGTAGTGTCTAATGATAATTTCAGAATGTCTTTGGTCGGTGGTATTGAAAATGGATGCTGTCGTATCACCGGTTGTGTGATGTTTATTGGGTTTGCAGTATAAGAATCTGGGGTCAAAATTCCTGCAGCATAGGGTCTCCGTAAACATATAGTTAGACATCTTTTCAGACTTCTATATAGTGCCGAAGTAAAACTTCTCATGGCTACTTGTGGACTGTACCATGAATTTCGGCATCGAGAATTATTTTTTTTCTACTTATTTTTCAGCTTTTTTTGGCTATCTAGAGATCAGTCGTTTTTTCCGTCTATCATATTTCACAGCTTGGTGAATTGAATATTCGCAATTATAGACAGTCGACGAATCTAACAGACGGCTTATATGTGTCAAGAACTGTCTGTAACTCTATTAAGGTCTTTTCTATGAGTCTATTCATAGAGAAAAAATTAGATTACGTTCTAACTAGGCATGATTCACTGCAACATGACTCCAATTCTCCAAACTCATCACCATAGTATCCTTTCCTGATTTTCTATAGATCTGTTTCTGATAAAAATACGCGATATCAAAAACAATAGTACCTGCACTTCCAATCATATAAGGCAATTCTTCAAGCAAAAACGTGCCCGAATCACCAAGCAAAACTTCACAACTTGTCAAGATAGACAAAGTATAAGTCAAATTCGCTATCAATGCAGCTCCAAATAATAATGGAGATATTCCTTCTACGGATTTCCTTCTATAATTCTTATAAAGTTGTGGACATCTTGAACTGCAATATACAACAGCACATGCCCATGCAAGCACAACTCCAAGGGTATCGAAACCAGAACTTGCCCTTGCCGTCACTGGGTCAGCTGGGTACGCACTTGTCGTACGTGCATGTAACACAGCGAATGCCACTGTTGCTTGTAGAACTCGAGGACTTCCCTCGCCTGTAGAATCGTAACTACTTGGAGTAGACAAGACAGACTCTTCCGAAACACTTTGAGAAATGCCAGTATGATGTATACGCAAGGCTTTGCTTGTATAAATGGAAATATCTTGACTACTTGAGTTTACCACATTATTGTCGCTGGTTGAAACCTCCGCATATTCAGGGTGTGTCCTAGGGTATACACTGTTATAATAATAATATTGAAAACACAAAGCAAGATCATTGCATAGAAAGAATATACTCAAATATACTTGAAAAACTAGGATCGAATCATTCAACAAACAACTTGTGAAACTTAGAAAGTCTCCTGTGAACCATAATAGAAGAAATGCAGGCGCTATGCCATCAGCTGATTTATTTCGATAATTTGTAATGATCTGTGGTAAGGCTGCAACTGCCCAACAAGTACAGGATAAGAAGCTGAATGTACTTGAGATGAATGATATATTGGAACAAGTTATCATATTTGTTGATTTTAATGTCTCGAGCAGGGTGGTTTTTTCATAAAAAAGAAAGTGTAAACTGTCTTATCAGTTCGTGGTCATATCTACGTATTTTAGAAATCAGGAAAACGATCAAAAAAAAACAAAATATGCGACGACACCGCGCTTATGCATACATTACCCGATTGGGAAATCTCGAATTTGAATTTTATCGAATGACGGAAAGCTACGTAATCAAACACCCTCTAAATTTTGTATAATGTATCAAGAAAACCAACAATCAACCTATTAGCTAAACCTGCAGTATGTATACTCCCAGCAACACCATACATGGCTGCCGTATCACCGGAAGGCGTGGCGTTCTTAGTTCGGATTTCGAGTGCCTTCGCAGTGCAATCAACAAGATCATCAATCAACTCTTCGATTACTGGTACTGTTAATCTAGTTAAGGCAAAATGCAATGCAGAAGGTTTCTGTAAACTTGCAAAATGCCACCCCTTAGTATTGAGTAGATCTCCAAGCTCATAAATATTTATCCGATCCTCTTGTGACTTCTTAACTTTAAAAGCAATCACTGAGCAGATTGGATCACCAAGTACTTCCAAGTATTTTGATAACGTTGGATGGGATAGCAAAACGTGTTTAAGATGCATTGTTGCTTGGACTATTTCTCGGCAATAGTGTTCGTATCCCTTTTTACCAATATTAATTAAGGTGCTGAAACAACCCACCACAAGCGCACCAGGTCGGGATCCAGCCAATGTTGGAGATCCATACATACCTCCAGTCCAATCACTCAGGACATAATATTGGCATTCTCTTAATTTGCTATCCCGGTACATAATTACCGATGATCCTTTAGGTGCAAATCCATATTTGTGGGTATCACAAGAAATTGAGGTAACACCTGGCAACCTAAAATCAAAGGGTGGGATTTTCTTATCCCCATGAACTTTTGAACGTTCGAGGAATGAAACAATAAAAGAACCCAAACATGCGTCTACATGAAGTGGGATTTTGAATTTCAGAGCGAGATTAGAGAGTGCCTCAAAGTCGTCTATAATTCCATGTGGGTAATTTGGGGCAGATCCTACCAACAAGACCGTATTTTTATTTATAAGTTTTTTCACCTTAGATACGGCAACTTGGAAAGTAACTGGATTCAAATCTACCTTATGAAGAGTCATACCAAAATAAAAACACGCCTTCTCGATCCCCGCATGAATTGTGTTTGGTGCAATAACTTCAGGTTTAGTTATACCACGATATCTCCTCCCATATTCTCTGGCTGCTAAACCAGCTAATAACAACGATTCGGTACCACCGGAAGTTGTGGAGCCACATCCAGTTTCAGGGGCATTGAATATATCCAATACCATAGCCACAACTTCAGCCTCCATTTTCCGCACTCCTGGAAACACGTCTGGATGTAATTGATTAGCCACTGAAAACTTATGGTAAGCCTGAGATTGAAGTTCTAAAAGTTCATCACCCCCATGATATACAGTACCAGTAACTCTACCTCGACTCCAATCCGTACTATTCAAATTTTGCAATTTATCCAATTCAATCTCAATCACGTCTCTAGATAAACCTTCATCTGGTAAAGTGGAGAACTGGAGTAACTTATCGTCATTTTTCATTAATTGATGTTCCATCTTTTCTATAGTCAATTCTAATTCACTGTCGACCTTCTTTTTGATTGGAGGCAATCTCAACACAAAAGAGGAAATTCTGGACGCTAGAGTGTTGTACAACATTCGTATGGATCCGATAATTCCATAACCCCAAACTTGATAATATACTCGAAGAAGTTTTGAATATATGATATAGCTAATGGTTATATCTCTCGCCAAATAGAGCATGCCCCTGACAAAGAAATCAGTAAAGTAATGTTGGTAAACTTGGTAGCAGACATTTACCACACTGTACTTCACAAATTCAACTAACCCAGCTAAACTTAGCTCAACGTTTATTGGAGTGTCAAATTGAGGATCTCTAAGAGTCATTTGCTGTTAGTATTTATAAATAATTACGGATATGATAGGTTTAACAATTTCAAGTGAAAAAGTTCAGTCGCGGAAAAATAAGGATCAGAGAATTCTCATAATTATTTAGTTGTCGTTTCTTGCTATTTTTAAATTTTCTTTCCAGGTTGTACATTAATCCTACATAATTCTAAAGAGGTGTAGAAGATCTACTTATTCTATTACTAGGTCTACTGTTTGACCCTACATTAGAACCTTCCAACAACTGTTGTCTTTCCGAATGTAATTTTTCAATTTTTTCACTGAAAAATGATTTCATAAATGCATTTTGTTGTTGTAATCGGTGTAACTGAGATTCATAATTGAGTAATGCATCTTGCCTGAGCAATGGCGGCAAGGAAGTTAACCCAGGACCATTCAATTTATTATTGATGGCTTGTTCATCTTGCTTAAATTTTTGTGCTTTGTTGGACAATTGCGCAGCTGCACCTGAACTAGTCTGGTATTTTTGTCGCGTAAGTTCACAATCATTATTCAATCTCTCCAATTCATCTTTCATTGTCGATAACTCTTCACGAAGTTCCTCGAGTGATTTTCGTTGCTTCTCTACGTCAGCATCCAGATGTTCATGGTCTAAATGATCTGTCAATGTCTCATATTTTGTCACCAAGTCATTCTCCTTCTCTTCAGCTGTCACTAGTTCATTTTCAATTCTAATTAATTTTCTTTCGGCAATGGTTGCATCTTCATTCAATCGCCTAAGCTTATGGTAGCTACTGGATATCAAATCTTCGTCTTGATCATAATGAACTTGCCGAGAAGCTTCGAATCGACGTTTAGCAGGAAGCACATCTCTATATATTTTGGAGATCGAATCTTGTAATTGTTTTAATTTCGAATGAAGAGATTCAGCTAATGTTGCCCGATAAGTTTTGTAATCAAAATCTCCAAGCAGATCAAATTCTCCATTGATACTATCCGCAAGGCAAATATTTAATTTCTTAATTAGCTTTTCATCTGTAAAATTCAAAACTAACATGTCGGTATACTTTTGTAACAAATCCTTTCGCGACTTGGGCACCTGTAAGGATTCCAAGAATGTTTTCATACCAGCGCCATAATTCTCAACATAAAAACTTGAAGGATCTATATCACTCATATAGAATTTATTGACAACAAGGGTTTGTATGATTTTAAGTCTCCATCTATACATAGGATGGGCCGTATCTTTAGCAATGCTCAACGATGGTTTTGGTTGAGGAATTAGCTGTGATAAATGCTCGACCGAATTAATTTGAATAGGTATGTAAACAGGGCAATCCTTGGGTATTGGTCGTAAGATATCAATAGTGGGAGCAGCAACATCAAGATCGAAGTCAAATGAAAATATTAAGTTGTATTTTCTGATGTTGGAAGTTGTTGACAAATGTTTGTTATATAGTTGCAGTGATGTTATTAAATTCAAACAAACTCTAGATTCTGTATTAATGTCTCCTTGGAAATTAGGTATTGGTTTCTTGTCATCATATAACTTTGCACTACTATAATTTTGGTAATATAACCGCTTACCCACAATCAACCCTTCGATAAGCTCCAATTCTTTTGTATCCCTAGCAACCACAAGCATGGTTATGGTATTAGGAGTTTTTGTGTTTTCAATAAGACAGTCAACAATCCTATTGAATAATTGTAATTTCCCTGATAAATTAATTTGTCTTTCATTTATTTCCAGTAATAAAAGATTCTTTGGTATAAAGTGATCTACTAACAAAGATGGGTTACTATTCACTGTTAGAAGTTGTTTGTATAATAATGAGATCTTTTCGTATGAATTTAACCCAGATTTGACAAGATCCGAGGATTCTAACAAACTATCGATGCTGGTTCTCCTTCGCTTGTGCCTTACTTCATTTAATAACTCCGAACTGAACAAATGCAATAAAATGTCAACCAACGATTTTTGAAATCGTGTGAGAAGTGTTGGTAAAATAAAAACTCCAGTGTCATTCTCGACTTCTAATGGGAATTCCACCTTGTTTAATGTTGTTTTGTCTTCATAAAAATGCAGTATATTATTCACGTGTTGGCTGTAGAGGGAAGTCGGAGGATCTTCCGAAAGCATATCCATAAGATTCATTGTTTATGTTGAATCTTTTAACAAAAAATGGTGATAAAATTGCAATAAGTAAAAAAAATAAAAAAAGATAAGAAGTTATTCCATGTAAAAGAATGGAGAAAAAAAAGAAGTGAAACAAAAAAAAAAGTTTTAAAATTTCTGGCAAAATAAACAAAAAAAAAATAAAAAGGTTAATTGTTCCTGCAGAAACAATTGTCCACACAATTAAAACTTAATACAATCTTTATAAAACTCTATTAATTAATTATTAAAAATTAAATACTTATATAAACCTTCTAGTATATCTTACTCTTCTTCTTTACATTAACTTTAACTCCAATTCCACCCAAACTATCCCAAACCACTTGATTTACATTCTTTGGTAATTTTCTTCCATATAGGCATTGATCAACTAGCCACATACCAACCAAAAATTCATTCTTGTTAAGGGTACCATCACCTCTGAAATCCACTAAATTCCATATTTGCTCAAGCGTTTCTTGCGATAATCTACTTCTTCTCCAAATACGCATAACTACCGAGCCATGGATTAGCTGGTTTAGTTCTGCCTTTACCAAATTATGATAGTTATCTTCGTCGGATATAGTACTTTGGACATTAGATGAAAGTTTCGCTGCCATTTTCGAAATTTCCTCATGTTTGCTACTTCCTGTTGGTCTGGTAGGACCTTCCGAGTAATCAACTCCATGCAATCGAGTTGCAATGAACCCCATATAACTCCCCTTGTTACTGGCCCAAACACCTTCATACCGTTTTCTCTCGTTCTCACTTGGGAAAGTCAAATCATTATGGTTCTTCCAGGGCTTATTTTCATTAAAAACTGCTTTCTTGTCTTTCTTCTTAGCTGTCCTCATTGTTGTTCGAAATTGGACTGGTTGATGTGCAAGACTTGAATTAAGGGTTTTGTATAATCCAGGTTCTCCTTCGTCGGATTCTCCTTCCAGTTCTAACAAATTAACTGAGTTATCAACACCCTTAACTTTCTTCTTAAATCTTTTGCTCTTTAGATTCTTTTTTATGGATTTTTCATGGGTGACATCAGGAAATCTAGGGAAATTATTAGCTTCTTCATTCAGCTCTATTCCCTTTTGTTCGATAAATTGCTCATACAGGTATATATCATCGTCGCTAAATGAATACAAATCTTCTTCATCTTCCTCTTCTACTGTATTAATAAACGATCCTAATGAAATAGCATCCAGTGACCTCCCTCTCTCAGTGGTAGTGATATTGTACAGTGGTGACTCGTCAGAGGTAACAGCAGAGTCTGTATTACCAAGAGGCTTTCTCTTATGTTTTTCTTTAACTTGACTTGCAAGTGCCTCATGACTTGTTCCATGTAAAATAGAATGTTGTAAAGAGACTTGACTTTCACCTTCATGATATGTAACATCTATACTTATACCATGGCGGCCGTGATTGCTCTCTGCCTCATCATCATTTGATTTTCTTCTATAGCCACCATAGTCACTCTCTAATAAACTTGACTCGGACCACAATGCCGAATCGTTAAATTGAGGATCATATATAGCACTCCTGCTACTTGAATTAGAATGAAGTCTCAAGGGCGCAGAGTGTTCACTCAATGTCAAACTATGTGTGCTTTCAGTCACCGCCTTCATTCTTGCATCAATCCTTTCTCTCATGTCACTTAACATTTCCTGTCCCCTTGGGCTCATCTCAATAGGATCTATATTGCTTACTTGAGAAATTTTTGCTTTTTGGTTGATTGAATCTTTCAAGTTTTTAATCATTTCCTGAGGTGCATAATCCGTGGATATTCGTTTTGGTTCAGGAATAGTGGTAATCGCTTTCGATTCAATTGATTGCTTTACATTCTGGATCATTTCTTTTGGAGTTTGAGACTGTCGCCTAGGAAGTCCCATCCTATGAATTTCTGAGAAATAGTCAACCTTATCATTCTCAGAACTGCTATGACTAAGTATTCTGGGACTATGTCTAGGGGTTCTACTCAACGGTGAAACATCATTTTGACGAGGTAATCCATCTGATTCTTGACTAGGAATTCTCCTATTGGGTGGATTGGGAATAGCTACTTGAAGTGATTCAGCTCTCTTTAGTTTAGTTTGAGGAGCTATTCTAGTTGTTTTGGGTAACGAATATACCGAAGAATTATCTTGTTTATACCCTCTTTGTTCTGTTTCGGAGTTTTTCCTTCCTATTGCATTGAACGCAGCAAGAGCTGCAGCATTCGCAGCTGCACTAGCTGACATGGTCTAAACAGTAACAAAGCTGGTGGATAAATTTTTCAATATGAAGCAAGATAAAGATAAAAATAGCAACATTGGTTTTGTTTTTGTATCGCCCTCAAATCTAACTACACAGCAAAAAAAAAATCTTTTTTACTTACGTTATTAACTAGACAGAAACTATGAATTCTAAAATGTGATTTACTTTCTCTTTCCCTTAGAAGCATTTACATATCTTCCTCTACCCACTCTTACTCCTGAATGTCTAATAGTATTAACAGCACTAAATGGAGAGATAAAATTATCTGCACTGCCTCCTCCAATCCATTCTTGAAGAATCTTTTCATTTTGTCTTCTTTGCCAATCGTCATCTTTAAGAGCTTGTTGATATTCTTTTTGATCTTCTCTCAATATCAACGGTTCTTGTAAAGCCTTATGGCGACTTTGTTTATTATGTTGATAGCCAGCATTACCTTGCAATTTCTGTTGATTCTTACTCAATGGAGAAGGTAAACTGAATTTTTGACCTCTCTTAGTCCATTGGAAATTAGCCTTTAAATGAGGAGTAACCTTTCCAGTAACATTATCAATAGAAACGGCGCATCTAAGCAACGTGTTTCCTCCACATTTTGGACAAAAATGTTTTGGCTTACCATCCTTTGGCATTGGTGTCAAACGGAAACATGCATGACATCTATACATATAGTTACGAACCCTCTTGATTTGTTTGCCAGACATGGCATTCAAAAGATTAATACCTATTTGCATGGCAACGTTCTGACAGGCGAAATCACCAGTGGCTAAAGCAAGTTTGATAACTGGTCCAGACGTATTGGATTCTTGAATCTCTTCATTGCTATCTTTCAACATTTCTTCTTGCAAGTTTTCTGGAGTTATCCATTCACCATCATCGTCATCTTCGTCGTATTCTTCTTCTAATGAAATAGTGGTTTCCTCTTGTTTCACTGGAACAAGAATGTCTTGTTTATGCTGCTCTTCTTCTTGTTGTTGTTTTTGTTCTTCAGTGGTTATTTCATCTTCCTTTTCTTTAGGTATTTCTGCACTTGCTTCGTCCTTTTCTCCTTTCTGCTCTTCTAAAAGTCTTTTTAATTCAGCTTCTCTCTTTTCTCTTTGTTTCTTTCCACCTCTACGACGAGGTTTCTTTTTTTGCTCTACGATAAACGTATTGCTTGCTTCTGATGGAACATTACCATTGGAATCTTGCTGTATATCTGGTTTGAATGTTTGCAAAACCTCTAACTTTTCGCCAGGAAACTTTCTTAATCGGCATTCACCTTCGCTCAACTCATATTCTAATTCATATGAAAGAGCGATAATATGTAAATCATTAACAGACAATACTTGATAATCACCAGTTAATTTTGAAAAACTTATAACCTTTTGAATAAATTCTGGTTTTGGATGTCTGATCTTTAGTTTATTGCCCCATAAGAGCAACTGCTGTTTTGAACGCTCATCCTTCAATTCACCATGTACTCCAGGAGTAGTGTAAAATTCTTCAGCATATTGTTGTAAATGCGAGGCAGTCTGGGTAATAAGGGGTCCCGCATCGAGGACTACCGCCTTTATTCTCTTCGATTCGGACATTCTATTGGCTTCTGAAGTGAGATACTGACAGCATGCTCCTTTGTGAACTGACAATGAAAAAATTGCAATAAAAAAATATCGGTTTGGCGATGAGATGTGAAATCACGTGACGATATGCAAACCGATGAAGGCAGATATCAGTGTAGCGTTAGCTCAGGGGTAAAAACAAATAGTAGGACATCGATAGTCATTTTACGCAGTTGTGACCATTTGGCAACTCAAATAATGTTTTCATAGGCGTTAGAGGAGATAACAGTACGGAGTAAATCTTCCATTATTTCCAATGCCCGTCCCCGTTGAGAGGGGTTCATAAGGCTCAGCCTATTGTGTTTGTATTAGAGCCATAACAGTCGGAGCATACGAACAATGGTTTTTAATTGCTCTGTAACATTGCTGGATGGCACTGCTCCATCCCTTGTAATGCTAATAGTTTCAAAGTTGACTTTGCAAAAAATATATAAATTCCGTGATCCCGGAAATAAATTAATTCCGGTTTGTTATTTCCGCATGAAAAACAGTTGCAAATAATGGCTCCGAAACACAATATAAATACACCCCCAGTTTACCTCTAAAAACTTCAAGAGTTGATGACTCTTATCTTCTCTAAGAAATGACTACACTAAAGTTTGTTTTACATTGGTTAGATAATTCAAGGGCGCAAAGAGTAATTTGGCTTTTAGAAGAATTGGGAATTGATTTTGAAATCAAATTTTATCAGCGTGATAAATCTAAAAGAGCCCCAAAGGAACTTTCTCAACTTCATCCACTTGGTAAATCACCTTTATTAGAAATTTTTCAAGAAAATGGAAGCTCCTTGAAGTTAGCAGAAAGTGGTTATATATTCCAATACATGCTTGAACACTATGATCAAGAAAAAAAACTAACTCCAACCAACCCAGATGACCAAGAATTGGTTAAGTATTTCTTGCACTATACAGAAGGCACTCTTCAACCAATACATGTATCCTTACTTGTCAATGAAGTATCCAAGTTTAAAGCACCATTTGTTGCAAGACCCATGATAAAGCCATTGGTTGCTGGGATTAATAACAACTACTATTTTGTGGAGTTAAAGAAAAACTTTGATTACTTGGAGAATATTCTTCGTAGTCAACACCTCAAGAATCGAGAATATTTTGTTGGCGATAAATTATCAGCCGCAGATTTAATGTTGTCGTATCCAATTTACCTGGAGTTTGAAGTGGATAACTTCTTCAAACAATATTTGAAAGAAGATTCAAAGTCGGTATATCCCCATTTACATCAATGGCTCAAACGTATGTTTAAGGAACAAGGCTGGATTTCTGCTGCAAAAAGAGTTGAAGGGAAGGAAGATCTCCCCATTCTGACTCTTAAAATTGTTTGATAATTAACTCGTTCTAGTATTTGAATGATTTATATATGATTAATTTAATGCTTTGCTATTTGAAAACTCGGTGTGAAAAATAACGAAAATTTAACATTTGCATCAATTAATTTACAATTTTTTTAACTCCGTGATTCAAAGGCCGATTTACAATTTACAATTAAAAAATCTTACACCTTCTTTCTTTCTAAGTAAATATTATAGTGAAGAGTTCACCAATATATTCTTCATGTCTGAAAATAAAGTCATTCTCCATTGGTATGTCCAATTTCCCCTTATTCTCAATCCTTCATTCAATCAAGTCACTGACTCTGATTTAGGTTAAGCCACTCCCGTGCAACCAGAATTGCTTGGTTATTAGAGGAATTACAAGTTCCCTACATTCTAAAGGTTTACGAAAGAAACTCCCGTTATCGTGCACCCAAAGAATTAACTAATATCCATCCATTGGGTAAATCTCCAGTACTTGAAATCCCCAACGAATTGAACTCGTCCACTGTAATTGCCGAATCTGGAAATATTACAAGTTATGTATTGCAAAAATATGACACTAACAATAAGCTCACCCCAATTGATCCTGATGATAAATTACAATTGAATTATTTCTTGCATTATACAGAAGGGACCTTGCAACCATTATTAATTTCATTAATGATGCTGAGATATGCTAAAACCAAAGCACCATTTGGAACCCGTTTGGTAATCGGATTTATCTTGGATAGTATCAATAACGTTTATTACAAGCCGGAATTGATTAAGAACTTTGATTATTTAGAAGAGATATTAAAGAAACAAAATGAAAACAACAGAAAGTATTTTTTGGGCAATAAGCTCTCCGCTGCTGATATTTTGTTATCATTCCCGGTCTACACCAATTTCTTCTCGAAGAATGGTCTCAAGGACCAATTTACAGATGAACAAGTTGCAAAGTGGCCACATTTGAAAGATTGGTGTGACGTTATAAAAAATGAACCCAACTTTGTGAAAGTCAGAAACTTGGGAAAGTCTACTTAGGGGTTATTGGTCGAGGAGGTAAGATCTTTTTTATGACAGTTGTCTCAGTTAAATTTTAATATGTTGTCTTGTCACATAGTTTCCTAATTTGTTCGCTAATAAAAAAAAATATTTCCTAATTAGGAAAGAGGTCAATTTCCTCTCAACAATGGAAAGCTCTAATCACATCACTTGAATACTTATTGGGAATTATACTCTCGTATCAGCGCAAATGTAACACTATCTTGTCAAATTTCTATATAAACATGCTTAAATTCCCCAAATTTTTGCCATTGACACAAAACTGTTTTTCGGGCAGAATCCATATCCACTTTCAAAATCATGAATATTTGCGCCCAAGATCGTTTTATTTTACACTGGTACGTAGTTTAATCCATATTTCATTAAATCAAACCGGCATTTTAACTAACAATTTGAAACTTTCAGGCTTGATCAATCGCGAGCACAGAGAATTCTCTGGGCACTTGATTTGCTCGAATTAGACTATGAAGTTAAGATATACCTACGTCATCCTGATACTTTCCGAGGTCCATTAGAACTTTTTGATGTTCATCCTACTGGGAAGTCCCCAGTTCTTGAGGTTATTTTTGGGGATGGTAGACCATCTATCAAATTAGCTGAAAGTGGGCATATTATGAGTTATTTACTACGTAATTATGATCCTAGTAACATTCTTTCACCATTGGATATATATCAACAATTGGAAGTTGATTATCTTTTACATTTTGCTGAAGGAACTTTACAAAATTTACAAATTTCATTATTTGTAAATTCGGTTGCTAAAAATGTTGCACCGTTTGGATTCCAATCAGTGACTAATTTAGTTACAAAATATTTGAATAAAGGATATTATGTTAATGAATGGAGAATATGTATGCAATTTTTAGAAGATAAATTGGCTAATAATGGAACTGGATATTTTGTTGGTTCGAAATTAACAGCTGCAGATGTAATGTTGACATTCCCAATATTTGAAATGGTGTTTGATAATCTAGAAGGAGCAAAAGAAATGATTCGTGATAAACGAGATTTAAAGAAATTATATCCAAATTTGGCAAATTGGAGTAAAATGATTAGAACAAATTCAAGTTATCAAAGAATATGTCAGACTATGGATGAAGAAGTAGAAGATTTGATTTTGACTAAACCACAATTTACTTATTTATCCAAACAAAAGAGTTGAGATTGAGGCTGCTTTGTTTTACGTTTTTAAATCTTATGATTTTTGATTTAACACAAATCATGTGCTATGATCAACGGGTATCGAAACTTGGTTCCTATGTAATTTTGCTTTGTCAATACTACATAACTAAAACAAAGACTGTAATAAATACTTGGAGCCAACTAACTTGTAGTTCTCTCAAGGAGTAGCAACTTTATGAACTATGTATTATCCGCTAATCACAAGAACTGCATTTTTTTATACTTATCTAGGCAATATATATATTCTGTTCCTTGACCAATAACCACTGTGAGTTGATGTCTATAATTGACGAGAAATGCTGTGTTGCACCTCCAATGAAGTTATGAAATCATCTGGCAGGAAGTACTAGCTATAAAGGTTCTTGCCAGATATCTTGCATAGGAATATGTTGGAAAGGCAAAATTCTGAGGAATGAAATTCCACAATTGCAGCCAAAAAAAAAATTAATTACTAATTAAAGTGTTAGAATTGAAAAATTTTACTGAACTAATCTGGTTTTTCTAAATGTAAATGAGGGACGTCGACTTTATATTCAACACTGCCTGGTGATATCTACTACTATAATATTGCGGTGTTTAGTGTGTTGTTTTGATGATGAATTGGTTTGACATTTACTACAGGGATTGTGGGAAAATGTGGGGGCTGATTCCCAACAATTGATTCTTTTTTTTTTCTTGAATTTGATTTGAATGGATTGTTCTGTTTTCTCTCGGCATCTCATCTGAATGATTTTAATCTATGGAGTTTAATTAAACTCCGCGGATTTCAGCAAACCAATCTCCACACAAATTAAAAAAAAAATACAAGTGATACCTAATTTAGTAATATAAATCAAGCAATAAGTGTATTGTCCACTTCATACACGAAAGATGAACCTTGACTCTAACAAAAAAATAATCACGCTTCTGAAACAATACTAAGTAAGTTAAATTTTTCAAAATGACAGAATAGATTTAGGGCAACTAGGTACAGACAGAGTAGCCTCTTATTGGCGATAAAACTTTTGAGAAAAGAAATTTCACAATAGATTTTTCAGAGAAATATTATTTCTTTTTTTTTTTGGTTGTAAAGAAGAAGAAGAAACAACGCTAATTAAATAGAGGCGGTTAAAAAAAAAGTTAAAATTGAAACAACTCGGATTTACTACACCACACAAAGACAGATTTTCTTTTTCTTTCTATAGTTCTCTTCTTCGTCTCTTCTTTTTTTGTTTTGTGAACTGTTTTCTTTTACACTCACTTTAAGTTAAGAAAAAATCGTCCAATAAATCCAAATAAATAATCTTAGTTTACGTTTAATTAATTAATAGGGAAAAGAGAGAAAGAGAGAGGGAGATTGTATTCACTTCCTTATAGAAAAGTAACTAAAGTTTTGTTTTTTATTGCTAGAAATAAATAATTACATTTAAGTGAAAATTGGATTTGATCAACCAATTTTTTTTTCTTTTTTGCTTTAACCACAAAAAAACAAAAAGAAAAAAAAAGAAAAAGTGAACAAGAAAAGGAAAAAAAACACTCATAAAAGCAAACACATTGATTCATTTACTTTGTTTCTACAGTCCATAATCAGCTCACTGATTTTCATTATCCCAATCACCATACTCCATTTTTTGAAGATCAGGAATCAAATCTCAAATTATCCATTGACATTTCAACTTGCCCCCTATATTTTCATTATTGCATGTCTACACGTCAACAATATTCAACCAATAATCCTGCCGCAATAGCAGCCGCTCAAGCTTCTCATAATCCATTACCAAATACTGCAATTAAAATGAACAACGCTATGAATACCGTATCAACTGGTGGCCATCATCATCACCCTGGAGGAGGAGGTCAAATGATCCCATCGGCTAATAACAATATGGTCTCATCCAATTCTCAATCAACTTCCAACAATTCATCTGTTGTTGGTTTACATTATAAAATTGGTAAGAAAATTGGTGAAGGTTCCTTTGGTGTTATATTTGAAGGTAGTAATATAATAAATGGAGTTCCTGTGGCAATTAAATTTGAACCAAGAAAAACTGAAGCACCTCAATTAAGAGATGAATATAGAACTTATAAGCATTTACAAGGTTGTCAAGGTATCCCCAATGCATATTATTTTGGTCAAGAAGGTTTACATAACATTTTAGTTATTGATTTATTAGGCCCTTCTTTAGAAGATTTATTTGATTGGTGTGGAAGAAGATTTAGTGTTAAAACAGTTGTTCAAGTGGCAATTCAAATGTTGACTCTTGTGGAGGAAGTTCATCGTCATGATTTAATTTATAGAGATATTAAACCTGATAATTTCTTGATAGGTCGTCAAGGTTTACCTGATGAAAACCATGTTCATTTGATTGATTTTGGGATGGCAAAACAATACCGTGATCCAAGAACAAAACAGCATATACCATATAGAGAAAAGAAATCATTGAGTGGTACTGCTCGTTATATGTCAATCAACACCCATCTAGGAAGAGAACAATCAAGAAGAGACGATTTGGAAGCTTTGGGTCATGTATTTTTCTATTTCTTAAGAGGTCAATTACCATGGCAAGGGTTAAAAGCTCCAACTAACAAACAAAAATATGAAAAAATTGGAGACAAAAAGAGAACCACTCCTGCTGTTACTCTTTGTGAAGGATTACCACCGCAATTTGCCGAATATTTAGATTCAGTTAGATCATTGCCATTTGATGCAGAGCCTGATTATGAAGAATATAGAATGTTATTATTATCAGTTTTGGATGACTTTGGCCAATCATGTGATGGTGATTATGATTGGATGCATCTTAATGGAGGTAGAGGTTGGGATGCATCAATTAATAAAAAACCCAATTTACATGGTTATGGACATCCTAACCCACCTAATGATCGTGATAGAAGACACCGTGATCAAAGAAGAAATAGGCAAGCACAACAACAATTACAACAGCAACAATTACAACAACAAGCTCAACAACAAGCTCAAGGACAACAATTATCTGCTTCCCAATTACATCAACAAAAATTACAAACTTTGGTTAATAGGCCATTACCACCAATTAAACAAGAAATACACATGGGACATGGTCAATCAGATATGTTGAACCATATGACTAATCCTGTCAAGTATGAAGGTTATCATAATGCTAATCTTCAAAATCAATATCATCAACAACAAATGGTGGAAGAAACCGAAAGTCATAAAGGATTCTGGGCTAAGATGTGTTGTAAATAGAGAGATAAATTTTTTAAAAAAAAAAGTTGACAAATATTATCCTGTCAGTTTATGTTTTGTTTTTGTTGTTCATGTCAGTGACTTGGATTTCGAGCTTTTGTTTCAAGGTTTTTAGTTTCTTAATTTTTCGGGTTTTTATGTTTAAAATCTGGCATTATGTTTCGTTTTTATTTTTACTTTTAAAGACTGTTTCTTTTTTTTAAACTATAAATTTTATAATCTTTAATACACATTTTTTTTTTGATTTTTTTAGTTCATTAATATGCATTTAAGTACACTACTGTGTTGATTCAACAGTGTATGCAACCCGGCGATCCCAGATCTGAAACTATAATCGAGGCCAAACACAGCGACCATGAGTGTACATGTCCCAATGTTGCAAGAATTATCCATTGTTACCGAGTTAATTAATAAATAAATACAGGGGGAATAAAAGTGGGGTAAAAAAAACTATTTTTGATACCTGGTTCCGACCGTTCCCATCGGGAATCAGCGGGCGGAGATTGAAAAAATTTAGCGGAAAAAAAAGGCTCCTGGTCCCCAAAGCGGTTCCACATTTGGCTTATTTAATTAGTTTCAGATCTCCCACCAGAAAATTTGGATGATTGATCTCTTTAAACAATTTATTACCACATACTTTAACCCATGCATCAATCACATGAGCAGTCAATTGCTGCCAACGTAGCCCAATTCAATGAAGATTTTGCTCAAATATATGAAAAATTAGAATCACAAAAGATCTTAGCTCTCTTATTTACCAAACATATTCTTGAATATGATTTTGTTAATCCTACCGACAGAAAATCCCCAAACGAAATAAAAACCCCGATAGGAGATCCGTATTTAGAAACCAATGGATTAACTATTCAAAATACGTTACCTGATCCAAAGACATACTTATCCAAGTTCCCCAATACGATTTTCAAACCTGGTATGAAGTTGTTAGATTTTGCCTGTGGGCCGGGATTAGTCACTCAATTATTCGCACCTTATTTGAATGGCGACGATCAGCATTCGGAGATTGTAGGAATTGATATAAGCCCAGATTTCCTTAGACATTTTGATGACCGTGTTGAAAAATTGAAAACTGACAAGTTGGATTTTAAATCTTATATATATGATATTATAACTCAAGATCTGACAAAGCAACAAGAATTGAAACAATTTGAAAATCAATTCGATGCAATTATATGTACTATCTCATATCACCATATTGATAATTACGAAATGGTCACCAAAAAATTAGCCACATTTTTGAAACCGGGAGGTTGGTTGTTCATTGTTGATTTCTACAATGAGGATGTTGAGGACCCTCATGCCAATCTAGAAAATCCAGCAGTTGCGCATATGGGAGGATTGAAGATCGAGGCATTGAACCACACCTTACGTGATATTGCAGGATTGACTAATGTTAGTAGTGCTTGTGAATTTAAAACCTCATTATGGCAAATTGAGGATTTTATAAGGCATCATCTAAATGAAGAAAGTGTTAAGAAAATGGAAGCTGGGGAATTACCAACGAAGGAAATCTTGAATGGTAAGAAGGGTTATTTGTGTGATTGTAGTGTCATATATGCCGTTGGACAACGAAAGGATTAGAATAGAAATTAAGTTATGTAGTTTGTGTAGAACCAATTCAGAGTATTGACTGTTCAGAGTTTGAAAATATCTCTCGAACTTATCTGGATCAGTTTATTATCCGAAATTTTTCGGATTGGATTTCCTACGAGAAAAAAATTAAATATTTTGCTGAGTAATTGAAAAACTCATCCCACTAATTATTTCTTGCAACATTAATAATAAGTATAACTATGAGTGACTTCGACGTCGCTTCCCATCAGGAAGCGATTAGATCTAATCTTAGAATGTTCAATGAAGGGTTCGCCAAGAAATACGATTATTATGAATCGCAAACAATCTTTTCCATCTTGTTTGCAAAATATCTTCTTGAATTTGATTTTACTAATCCCACCCAAAGAAAACTGTTACAAGAAACTGCCAATGTGATTGGTGATCCATATCAGAATTACAATGGTTTATCAATTGATCAAGAGTTGCCAGATCCAAAGACGTATTTATCAAAATTTCCCAATAGTATAATTAAACCAGGCATGAAGATGCTTGATTTTGCATGTGGAACAGGCTCAGTTACTGAAAAGTTTATACCTTATTTAATTGGTGATGGCTCCCAGAAAAGCGAATTAATAGGAATGGATATTAATCCTGCCTTTCTTCAACAGTTTAATGAAAAAGCTAAGAGTATTAATAGCAACCAATTGGAATATAAGTCATACCAATATGATCTTTTGGATGACTCAGTACAGGAAGAACTCAAGGAAAATTTTGAAAATAGATTTGACTTGATTATTTGTACAATGACATATCATCACATTGATAATTACGAATTGGTTACTAAGAAGCTAGCAACTTTTTTGAAACTGAAGGGATGGTTGCGTATAATAGATCTATATAATGAAGATATAGAAGGTCCTAATCCTAACTTTGAATGCCCCTCAGTTAAGCATATGCAAGGATTAAAGCTTTCTAGTTTAAACCATACTCTACGTGATATTGCAGGATTAGAAAATGTGAGCAGTGCTAGAGAATTTAGAACATATATTTGGCAAGAAGATATTTTTATAAAGTTCCATTCGCCAGAAGAAACTATTAAGAAGTTACAAGAGGGAAAATTGGAAAGTAAGGATATTGGAAATGACGAAACTGGTTATTTAATAGAAGCTAGTATTGTATATTCTGTGGGTCAAAAGAAATAGTTTTCTAGATATCGAATAAAAGTGTGCTTTTGAAACAATGCAAGGAAAATTTTATCTCTCAATATCCAGTTAAGTAACGGCACTTGTCCTAC
Source organism: Hemisphaericaspora insectamans (assembly GCA_030578955.1). Taxonomy (NCBI): domain Eukaryota; kingdom Fungi; phylum Ascomycota; class Pichiomycetes; order Serinales; family Debaryomycetaceae; genus Hemisphaericaspora; species Hemisphaericaspora insectamans. The sequence goes on along the minus strand of JAKTZT010000005.1, from coordinate 80,223 downwards.
AAAGGTTTGAAGAAAGTTTATATAGATTCCTATAATCGATAAGTCGTGAAGTGGTTTAGTCTAATTTTGGCTGTGTTTTTTTTTGCCAACCAAAATGATATAGTTTGTGAAATAGAGTAGCTATTTGATTTATTTTCCTTTTTTTTTTGCACCCAATACTTTGACCCTTTTAGTTTTGAGATCTTGAGGAATACAAATCTTTAAAAATAACTTTTGTGTTGGAACGCATCTACTAATAAACCCATTACCTCCAGCAATAGTGATTATCTCACTGGGCAAGATGTAGTGGTTCTTCATTGAGACGAGAACGCTGTGTATTCACTCGCTTTGATTTTCAAGAGTCGTGCGATCTTGTTCAAAAAAAATTAATTGCTTTTTTGATGTTTTTTTTCGTCTTCTGTCTAATTTTTCTGTCACCTTCCATCCGTCTTCCGTCAGAGATAACTTAAACCCCGCCACAAACATTCATCTACCCAACTTAAATTAACCCACTATAAATACACACACGTATATATATAGACGACGCTTATTCATATTAAAAACAAACACGGAAAAAAAATAAAAAACAAACATGGCATCCAGACAATCACAAAAGAGATTGACTAAAGAATATAAATCAATTGAAGCAAATCCGCCTCCTTATATTACTGCAAAGCCAAATGACGAGAATATTTTAGAATGGCATTATGTTATTGATGGTCCTCCAAATACTCCATATAGTGAAGGTCAATATCATGGCATATTACGTTTTCCTATGGAATATCCCTTTAAACCGCCTTCAATATCAATGATTACTCCCAATGGAAGATTTGCCACTAATACAAGACTTTGTTTAAGTATGAGTGATTATCATCCAGATACATGGAATCCTGCATGGAGTGTGGCTACTATATTGACTGGATTATTAAGTTTTATGACTGGAGATGAATCTACAACTGGATCAATAAATACTACTGAAAATGTTAAGAAGCGGTTAGCTAAAGATAGTAAACAATGGAATAATAAAGAGAATCAAAGATTTATCAAGCAATTTCCTGATTTAGTATTGAAGAATAAAGAGCAAATTGAAAAGGTCAAACAATTGGAGGCTGAAGCGGAACAAAGGAGAAAACAACAACAAATGAATGAAGTTGATAAGAATAAACCTATAGATAGAACCAAATTGGATTTATTGGATCCTGAAGATCGAGCAAGATTATTAGTACATGAAGAGAAGTTGGAATCAAGCGACCGTAGAGATATATTTTCTAGGTTGACTATATTTGTGTGTATTGCTGCAATGATTGCTGTGTATTGTAGTACCATGAAGAGAGGTTAAAAAGTTGACTTGGCATAAAAATGAATGAATTAGCTTTGTTCACTTTTTGATACCCTAAAGAAACTATATAAAATCTGCTTCTTTTCTCTTTTCATATTTAATTAATTTATAATATTCTTTGCAGTAATAATTAATCGTTTCACCAGGTATAAAATTCCATAATTCCCCACTCACACATAGTTGTTTCCCTTGTGGGATGGTTAACTTTTTAGCAGTATTCAACGAGTAATCGGGAATTCTTTAATTTATGTTAGTATATATATAACCGCTAGATGGGGAATTTTTGAATAACTTATCGTGAGATACTTTTAGTCTTTTTTTCTTCCCAAATAAGGGATCTATTGGGGGACAATGCAATGTTCAAAGTGTTTTTGACATTTAATCCTAACTACTTGTAGGTTATTGTAATTTCCTATTGGAATGACTTATGGATAAATTCTAAAGGCTCACCAATGTGTCGAGGTCTCCATTAGATATTTTTCTTTGGTGCCAGTCAATTTGATTTAATTTACGCAAATAATTGCAAAAAGTTTTGAAAAATATGTTGCAATTGAAATTTGTGTTTATTTTGCAGTAAATCTAATACATCAAACAAAACTGAATAATCATGTTTTAGTTTTGTTTCAAAGATATAAATAAAATAGGTGGACAATCAACAAGGTTTGTAGTGATCTTCATGCTAGGAGCACCAAAGGGATTGCATCTTACCAGATCATTCTGCCAGAAAGGGAATTAACTTTTGATGACCAGAACAATAGTCTTGATCATAAAAACTATCAGCGTGCAAGAGAGAAACAGTGTCATTATAAGGAACATTATAGTCATGCTTATATGAAAACGTTCAACCGACGTTAATGCGATACTAGCTGTGAGATAGAAAAAAAGGGGGGAAATAGGGTACTTTAGTATTACAGTGTTCATTTTCTTCTTCGTAGTGGGGTATTGGATCAGAAATCCCCCATTGATTTGACATTTTTAACAATCAGAGGAAACAATAGCGAAATTGTTTTTTTTTTTCTCGTGAATAATTACAAAACGCATTTAATTTTATTTTATTTTTTTAGAATCAAAAATATTTTTTTTTTTGCTTCTTTGGTTTCTTGCATAAACCGTTCCACCACTAACCACCACCAAACCAAATCGCATCAAACATGTTTATTTAAGTTCATTTTTAGGAGTTGTGCTTTTTTTTCCAATTTCACTTATTCCAAAGCTTTTCTAGAATTCTAATACGTGTATTCGCACCTCTATTGATTTTCTATTTGATGTTGATTTGGTAAACAAAAAACCCTTCTAAATTTAGAAAAAAGGCATTGAAAATTCGCTTCGTTTTGGATTTTTTTTTTTTGATATTTTGGTGTGTCTGTGTTTTAGCAATAATTTTTTTTTGATTTTATTTTTTCTTAGAAATGCAACGTGAATAATTTGGAACGAATTCGGAGAAAGACAAAAAAAAAACTAAAATTAAAAAAAAAAACCTTAAATACATAACATAACAGACTCCCGCACACACTCACACACACACAGTCTAAAAAAAATATATTGTCTGTTTGGTTTGTTCTTCGTTAAAAATTCAGTCATATTTTCATTTAAAAGAGGAATCAGAACAAATTCAGCATTTTGATCAACTTTTGAAGTGGGAGAAGAAGAACCAACTAACGACATCTTTTGCCCCTTATTTTATTTTTGAAGCTTTTGCAGTTAGGGATTTCAGCCCAGAAACATAAAATTTTTAAACAAGCGTTTAATTAAAACGCTGGTAAATTATTAATACAGATATACACCAAAAATTTTTTTTTCTTTTTCATTTTTTTAGAGAAAAAAAAAGTTTTTGTTGAGTTCTTTTTTTTTTTGTAAAGAAGAATTTTTATTTACCAAAGAGAGACATAGAGAGAGAGACGTTCTAATAATAGTATTCATTTTAGCCCACCATCTAATAATTTTTAAAAAAAAACCGACCCATCATGACGTCCCATCCTTATCGTACTCAACTAACTAATAATCCAAATAATAATAACAATGGAAACACTGGAAACAGCACGACACCGTATCCCGTTGACGATGGCCAAGTTTCATCACAGACCATATATCAACAGCAGAATAATAGCTATCATTCACCTCACGCAAACAACTGTATTACTCCAGTCGACGAAGTTGGCTCTCGAATGGAAGAGTTGTATTTCTCACCAAGTCAACTGTCATTCCAACAACCACAGCCATCACCACCGCAATCACAACAACAACAACAAGCACCTTTGCAAATGCCCTTGCATGATAATGGTCAAGGTGGTGGTATTATGAACCAAACACTTAGATTAACCTTTTCAAATAATTCCGCTCCAACAACACCTCAGTATACTCAATTTCAACCTTCGAATCAACCTCAACCTCAACTTCCACGTAACCCATCTGCTAATAATACCCAAATCAAACAAAATACCACTGCTCCATACCCTGCTTATGAGTCTCTGACTCCGCCACCAGTATTTACTTCTAAAGAAAATGTGACATCTCCGACTTCTAATCCATTGTCGGCTACTTCATCAGTTACTAATTTCAATTTGAATGTTCCAATGGAACATCCAGCCTTTTCAAAATCAGAAAATAGTTTAGTTGCTCCATCATTCCAAAAATTCGGTCATAATCGTTCGGTTTCATCCTCATCCTCATTTTTCCATGATCGAAGTGATACTGCGTCTTTGGTTGACTTTAATCAAAATGTTATTCAATCTTATTTAGGAGGAGAAGGTAAAGAGCATTTAGTTCCACGATTGAAGACTATTGATGCATATCGTCAAAATGCCAAAAAGTCCAATGACCCAGCTGTATTGTTTCAATATGCTCAATTAATGTTACAAACTGCCTTATCACTAGATGCCGAACCTACTGCAACCGGATTTAGTACTACTACTTCTTCACAATCTTCTGAATCTAGAGGGACTGGATCATCAGCAGAAAATTCCCCAAGACGTGGTCCACTTGATTCTAGAAATGGTTCAAGTTCAAAACTTGCTGGACATAGGAAAGCAAAATCCTCTGATATTATAAATGGTACATCTTCTCAAATGGATGTTGAGGACAAGAGGTTAAAAAGAGCATTATTGAAAGAAGCGGTACATTACCTCAAGAAATTAAGTGACAAGGGATATGTTGAAGCTCAATATTTATTAGCTGACGCGTACAGTTCTGGGGCATTAGATAGAATTGATAATAGAGAAGCATTTGTATTGTTCCAATCTGCAGCTAAACATGGTCATGTCGAATCTGCATATCGTACTTCTTATTGTTATGAAGAAGGATTGGGTACTGGTAGAGATGCCCGTAAAGCAGTTGAATATTTAAAGATTGCAGCAGCAAAGAATCATCCAGCAGCTATGTATAAATTGGGTGTATATTCATTTTACGCTAAGATGGGATTGCCTAATAATATGACTACCAAAAAGATGGGTATTAAATGGTTAACTAGAGCAACTGGAGTAGCCAATGAATTAATTGCTGCTGCGCCATATGAATTGGGGAAATTATATTATTATGGGTTTGAAGATATTGTGATTCAAGATAAGAAATATGCATTGGAATTATACGTTCAAGCAGCTCAATTGGGTCATATTCAATCAGCCGCAATTTTGGGACAACATTATGAAGTTGGAGATGTCGTACCACAAGATTCAAATCTTTCTATTCATTATTATACTCAAGCTGCATTAGGTGGTGATCCAAATTCGATGTTGGCAATGTGTGCATGGTTTCTTGTTGGTTCTGAACCATTTTTACCAAAAGATGACACTGAAGCTTTTGAATGGGCTAAACGAGCCGCAGCATGTAATTTGCCAAAGGCACAATTTGCTTTGGCTAATTTTTATGAGAAGGGGATTGGATGTTTTAAGAATATCGATGAAGCTCAAACATGGTATAAAAAAGCAGCTTTGAATGGAGAAGAAAAATCATTAAGTAGAATTACTGATAAGGAAACAATTCGAAAGATTCAAAAGTATGTGAAAAAGAGACCCGTGGTTGTTAATGAATTTGATGGAACGATTACAAACGCTGCTCAAGAGAAGGATTGTATTATCATGTAATTAGATTACTTTTTGCTCGCATTGATTTTGCTCGTAATTTCTTTTTTGAAATAAATGGGTGTGTTTTCCCCCCTTTTGGTTAATATTAATAATTCGTTTTTTATTGGCGGAGATAGTTTATATTCAAAATCTATAAGACATTTTTTTTAGCTAGAGCTCAGAGATTAGTATCTACTCATACAGAAAAGTTATTGGGTGTAAGATGTGCCGTATTATGAGAGCTGTCTGTAAACAATAGTAGAAAGCGATTGTTTAAAGAAATAGTTCGCTTCCACCATTATTGTGGGGTAGTAGATGAAAAGCTTGATTCTATTTTTGGGAGAAGAAAAAAACGCAATAATAGATCAAAATATGGAAGTGGCTTTGTCCTGATAACCTTGGTATTTTGTCCTGCTATCCGTTTTTTTTTCACATTTGAACTTGATACACATAATAAAACACAAAAAGCATGTTTCGTTTTCCGATTGGAAATTTATTATTAAACTGCCTATAAAATTTAATCGGCTTTATGTTTTTTTTTTTCCCTATGTAAAAAAATAAAAAAATAAACTGCGTCATAGTGGAAATGAAATTCCATACACGTAATTTGGGGAACAATTGAGACTAATAGGAACCAATTGGTGAACCAAAAAGCCAATTGAAGAAGTAGTAGGAGTCTTCTTCTCATGTTCGGGATTAAGGGACCAACAGTTAAAGTGAAAAAAAGTGTAAAAAGCATAAAACGTGCCTACCTTTTTTTTCTGACTTTCCATGCAGTTTGTAACTTAATTATGGGAAAGGGGTGCATATGGCACGGAGCATAGCCTGGATATACCCCAGTTTAAATGATCCATGGAATGACAGATAACATAGTTTGTTTGACAAGAACATGGTGACTTGCATTAAAAATCGGCCAGATAATACGAGGTGACAACTAGATCAAAAGAAAGCTGCGGAAACAAGAAGTTACTAAATTTATAGTTTTCCTGTATATCTGTCAGTTTCACATTTCTCTGCTTAACAAGGGGGTGAGGGATCAAAAATTCTAGAACTATAAATATAGCAAAATTCTCCTTTCTTCTCTTCTTGTTAAATTTCAATATAGTTTTATTTTTCAGTTACATCGATCTATTCAATTCTATCACAGAAATGTCTGCTAACGATTTCTACTCTTCTGGTGATCAAGGTAAATATCAACCAAAAGAATCAAGAGGTGATTCAAACCAACATGGCTCAGATGATCCCCAAGATAGGGGTCTTTTATCCACTGTTATAGGTGGTGCTGCTGGCGCCTATGGTGGCCACAAATTAGGTGGTGAACTGCATGGTACTTCAGGTGGTATTGCAGGTGCAATTGTTGGTGCAATTGGTGCTAATAAGATTGAAAATGTCATTGAGGACCGCAGAAATAGAAAAGATGATAATCAAGGTGGTTATGGTGGCGGTGGTGCAAGAAGAGATGATTATCGTGATGAAGGTCGTCATCATGGTGGAGGTGGCAGAGACGATTATCGTGACGAGGGTCGTCACCACGGTGGTGGCGGTGGTGGTGGAAGAAGAGATGATTATCGTGATGAAGGACGTCATCATGGTGGTGGTGGCGGTGGTGGTAGAAGAGATGACTACCGTGATGAAGGTCCTCGTCATGGCAGACACTAAATTGGTTCATCTATTCGATTATATATTACATTTGTCATTTGTTCTTTTTGAACAGTGACTACATTTATGACGATTTTCAAAAAAAATTGTATAGTACTAAAAAAAAAGTAACATACGCAAATGTCTCATGAAAGGTTTATCATCTCGTAAGAAGCATTCTACTGTGGCATTGCTACCCAGAGTTCGATATCAGCGATTTTTTTTCATTCGTTTTTTCTCCTTTGGTATGACGTCATGCAATTTTGCAATTGCAACCAAAATTCGCGCAACACTAATTTACTATTCCCGAAGACTCATTGATCAATTTCAAGATATCTCGACAAAGAAATAGATGTTGACTATTCACTCTCTCCAATTTTGATTATTTAATTCTATAAAACATGACACTAAGCCTCAAGCCCCCCTTTTCTAAAAACCTAAAAAAATACCTACTCTTTACCTAGAGAAACTCCCAACCTTTTCCAACCTTTTTTCCTAACTAGCAATATGAAAAAAGCTGCAGCAAATCCTCATCCTCCCCTGACCTTTTATTTCGTTGCCATCTTGATAGAACTGGTGGGAGATGTGACAACGTCAATTTCAGAATGTGAATTGGTTTGTAAATACAGCGGTGATGTTACTGAACCTAAAACCAATTCATCACGAAACCTCCCCTTATCACCAGGAACAAAATCGGTAATCACTTTAGCAGCTGCACTTGTGTTTAATAAGCCTTTAGATTTATGATCAGGAATGTTGATTGAATTCACAGTGGGGGTGTTTCGATTCCTACGCAAATCAGTCGTAAGCCTTTTGGACTTTGGTGTAAATAACCTTCCATTACTTCTTGATGGCGAGTTTAGTACTTGATCAAATTGAAATGCAAGTTCATCATTTGATAACAGGTCTAATATGTTATTTGTAGCTATTGGAGAAACTTCAAAGTCACTTTTATTTAAGGAGGTATCCATACTTGTATCCATGTAGGAATCACTTTTGGTTACATCCCAATGGACACTCTTTTTCGGCTTTCGAATGGGAGACAGTTTAGTATGCGTAACTGCTCTTTTAGAAAGAATTTTAGGTGGTGATGGTACCTTTTTCAGAGATGTTCCAATTCTAATTCTTTTGGCTGCAATTTGGTTACTTTCATCAGCTTCATCATCAATAATCATGTGACTAGAATTGATATCAAATGAAGTATCAAGATCCTGTTCAGCTTCATTTGATTGCCTTTTCATAAACTCAGCTGCAATTTGTTCAATTTCAGTATCAAAATCACCCAGGACCATTCGTTCCAAACTAGATGAGATTCCCAGAACCCAATCTTCAAGAATAAGATCATTTGCAAATGCCTTCACTAAGTGTGCTATAGAATAATGATAGCTTCCTGTTTTGTTGATTAGTTGGTCATACAAAATTGAGGAATAGAACAAGATATCTCTTTCAACCTCTTGTTTTAAAAGTTCGAGATGCTTTTTGAAATTCATAGTATGGTTATCAGACCATCCTTCATGTTCAGACAACCTTTTTAATGTTTGCAATGCGGAAACATTTATAATATGATCTGTTTCGGATGGTTGAGAATATTGGAACTCTAACTCGGGGATCTGGGACGCAATCTTTGATTCTAGTTGAGATACTAAATCTCTAACCGTGTTCAATTCTGATCCATTATTTACGCGACCATTTTCTTCTAGGAAACTCCATTCTTGTTCAACTACATCAGTTTCAATTTTCTGGGATAATAATAATTTTCTCTTTGCTAATATAAATGCCTTTCTCCATTTTTCCTGTGAATGATCCTTTAATAACTTCCTTATGTTATCCAAAGCGTCAAAAAGTGACTTGAAAGCAGCATTTTCCACAATAGTACGTTTTTTAATAGCACTTTGAACAACATTAGCTTCTCTGCTCCTCAATTCTTCGATTTCCTCCTTTTGTGCGGTTATCATCTTCAAATAGGAAGTAACATGACGATCCAAACTTGTTTGATTTCGAATTACCTTAGTCTTAATCTCTTTTGCCCGGTTGGCATATTGTAAGGTGTTCAATGTTTCATCATAATGCTTAGACGATGGTGAAACACATACAATCATAACTGTTTTACAATTACCTCCCAAAGAAAACTTCAAAAGTCTCGTTAATTTAGAATCACGATATGGAACATGATTTCTCCGCCTGGGATCACATAATGCATTAATGCAATTTCCTAATGCCAATAATGATCTGTTAATATTTGCACCTTCATTTAATCTTATGCCTCGATTCTTTGTTGCGGCAGCTCTCTCACTACCTGCTAAATCTATAATGGATAATGTAGCGAATGTACTTTCTTCTTTAATGTCACCAGTCCTATTCTTTTGCATTATATTGATTTGTAATACAGCATGAGACCTACTTGAGTGTACATTTGCTTCAGTTGGAGAAGTTGTTCTATTCTTGTTTCCTTCTATAATAAGTTCCATCACTTCCTCCACAGAGCTTGGACTATGAGCAGATAAATTACATACACTTACCTTTTGGTTTTCATCTTCTCTAATGGTTAATTTGCGAGGTTCAGTTTCTATTTTCAATAAATCCTTAATAGTTTCATTATATATTTCAAGATATGATAGTGTGACAGCAAAGATTTTGGTATCACTTAATGCATCAATTCGTTCGTATAATTCTTGCATAGTTAAGAATATGACACCAGGATTCCCAGGATTACCCAGGATTGTATGAGTTTTCCCACATCCAGTTGCACCATATGCAAACACGGTTGCATTATACCCATCCAATACACTATCTAGCAAAGGTCTTGTTGTCGCATGGTATACATCATCTTGACTAGCATCCTCGTCAAACAATCTATCAAATACGAATCGATATTCTCTAATTCTTGAGCCTTTTGATGGAAAAGCATTTCTTTGCATTTTAGCAATGGGATTGGTTTCAGGAGGATCAAATACCAACATTTTATCATCCACTACATTTATGATCTTTCTTAAACCAGTGGGGGAAGTTAATAATGATCTCTTAGATGGATTACTTGAATTGTTATTGGTGTCATTGGCCAATGCTCCACCACCAAGAAAGAAGGTGTTATCATCTGACTTGATTAAGTTGCTATTTTCCTTTTCTGTAAATGGTCTGACTCTAACAGCAACTGTGATTGAAGATTGTTTTACTTGAGGTATCTGTGTACTATTGCTGTTGCTTTGAGACATGGCAATATACATATATATATATAAAATGTCTTTTTACCCTTTCACTCTCCTGCGTGTGTGTATGAGCTATTGATTAAAGAAAGAATAAAAGAAAAACATCAAGATCAAAAAGTTTTATTGGTGTTTACATTTTTTTTTTTGCTTCTTTCCGGTTCTGGAAAACGTTACGCGTATTCAATTTTTACGTGGGTTAACAAAGGCTCTCTTTATAAAAGACAGAAATTATACTCATATTCTCTTGTAGATAAAACCAAAAGCTTGGTATCACAAAGACCACTGGTAACATATGAAGTTTTTAGCTTTTTGAAACTGCATAGTTATCTGTGTCACTCCTTGAACCAAAATATTGTTAAAAAAACACATTAACAGTTACCAGTTTGTTTTTTTCATAATTAGAATTGTTTATTAAGTTTTTATATTTTATATAAATCCATAGGATACTAATTAATTAACCTGTAAATAAAAAAAAAGGGAAATAACAAACAAATAGAGATTAAGCATTAAGACCTAATTAGTACCACTGATACAAATATAATTGATACACAACAAATTTAACAACAACAATTTCGTGTCGAAAAAAAAAAACACTACCCCACGATACAAATCTTTTCTATCATTGAAACAAAAATCAAAACCATCCACACTTTTCTACTTTTCACTTCATAATTCTTTTCTATCAATTAATTAATTCTTTTCGTTAACTATTCATCACCAAGTGTAATATCAGAAGATGAACTAAAATTATCTATTACATTCTTTTCAATAAGTTCAACAACTGAATCAATACTTTCATCACTTTCTAAATCTTCAATTTGAATTTGTAAATCTTCAATATAATCTTCTGTTGATACACCACGTCCACGTGCTTGTTTGGTTTCTTCTACTTCAACATCAGTATCTTCTTCATCACTTCTAACATCTTCTGCACCTGATCCTGTAATAACTTTATAAGCCACTTTCAAAATATAATACATCCAAATTAATGTAAGAATTTGTAATCCACCTAATAATCCAAAAAACAGATTAAAAATAGTTGGAGTCCAACATCTTTTTTGAGTTAAATCTCCAATTATACATTCTTGATCCTTTGCTAAAAGCATAGCTCTAGTTACCAGATGATAAAACACATAATTATAAACACCATGTCTTAATACTGTCCAACTGACTAAAAATAATAAAAACATGGCATCACAACTTCGAGTAAATCCAGCATATTTTAACATCTTAGCAACTGATAAAAAGATATCAACTGAATCCATAATCATTAAAATTATATGTCCAATTCTGAAAAAATAATAATAATAAGATCCAACAATTAACATACATGTAATGATATGATGACTAAACATTTGATAATGATCTTTTCTTCTTTGTTCAACATTTAAAACAAAAATTTGTTGAAACCAAAAGGCAGTAGAAACCAAATAATATCTTTTAAATGCAGCTTCCATTGGATAATTTGGCCAACCTATATAAATATGATCCAAATTATTAAAATAAGGTGCTCTAAAATAAAGATAAACACCGTATACAAAAGATACTGAATAATATACTGCTGACCAACTTTGTTCAGCAAATCTTACTTTTGCTTTACGTGAATGAATATGACAAAATTTGGATGCAAATGGACTAAAACACCACTTCATAAGGAATGAACGAAGGAAGGTTATCATAATAACCCAATTAATAACATAGTATAAGTCATCTATATGGATATCATATACGGCCTTGTTATTGATTATACCAACTTGATTCTGTAAATAAAGAAATTTTGATGTGTATTGACGTATTATTGGAAGTTTCAATAGATGAAGGGCATATAATATAACAAGTAATGTACGTGATAACGGTATTTGGTTACGTTCAACAGCAGCAAGGAAAGATGTATGGTACTCTTGGTCAGCGAGTTTCTCTAATCGCTTTTGTTTTGTAGATCTAGTAGTCATTGTATTGATTTCTTTTGTTTTTGGTTCTGTTATTGAGAAAAGTAACCAACACGTCTCTTCCAAAGTATTAGTAAGTATAGTAGTTGTCTGTTTTCCTATAGGAGTTTATATATACATATATCTATTAGGAGTTTTTGTCTGTGTCTGTGTGTGTAACTATTTAATGTTGTGATTCTTAAAAAAAAAAGATTTTGGTTGAGATTTCAAAAAAAAAAAAAAATTTACGTTGTATTAAAAAAAAAAAAATAGAACCGTCTTACTGAGTGTGAAACGATGTGTGTATGTTGTCCTCGTTAAAATTTGAGCAAAAAAAAAAATGTCTGACTTTTAAGCAGATGATTTTTTTTTTCGCTTGATGTCAATGACAGCTCACAGACAAAAAACAATTTTTAACTATTTTAAACTTTTTTCTTTGATGCCAATTGTTTGTGTGTTCACTTTTGTAACTTCACAACTAAAAAAATTGATAAGGTGTGTCTTACTTTCTTGATCTCTACGAAGGAGTTTCTATATATATTTATATGTTAAGTTCCCGTGAAAAGCTCACTGACTTTTTATTTTGATGAAATCATACATTTTCTCGAAATGTGTGACTCGCCAAAAACACAAAAAAATACCTTCCCAATCAGGAATTCATTACGATGGGTTGCAGCTGAATCTCATTTCATTTCACACAAATTAACAACCCTGTTATCTCAAAGCAAGGCGAAATTCATACCTTGTAACATCCTATTTTATGGGTTGCTGCTCATCTACCTAGAAATATGAAAAAAACCACCAAAGAGAAAAAAAAACTTACCTATCTTGTTTTACTCTTTTCCCTCTTGCATCGAATCTTAATTGACGTTTTTTTTTGACACTAGTGGAAAATGAAAAACCACCAAAAACGTTAGTCGTTAAAAAAAAAGTATGGGCCCCTAAAAACTTACTTAAACGAAAAACCAAAAAAGAAAAAAAAAGAAACGCAAAAAGAGAAATCGCGGCTAAAATTGAATGTTGCATTTTCGAAATAAAAGTTTAACGCGTCGTAACGACTCTTCTTCCACCGTTGTGAGTTATCAACTTGAGTTAATTACTATTTCTTATCTTAGGGGTTTACGCTACCCCTTAATTAGTAGTTTGAGGGGTTCGTTTTATTCATCACAACACTTTTCAGTCAATTTCAAGACCAAAAAACGAAAAGAAAACTTTTTACCATCAGTGCAAACCTAAGTTGCCAAGTAATGAGCGACATCGTCAGGGATAGGCATGTTCTTGGTATTTTGGAGATGTATCTTTTCTTGGTTGCATAGTCTTTGGTACCTTGGAATCTTCTTCAAACGTCTACAATTTTATAGCCAAAAAGCATTACTATAATCTAGCTAAAATGTACAGTTAGCATTTTGATTCGCGAACCTTTATACCGTGCATGGTTTGGATTGTAATTTTTTTTGCTTCCACTTGTAATGGTGCTACCAAACGAGCGCAATTTGGAAGCGCGAATTTTTTTTTTCAAAAGACACACCCATCTCGATATTTCGAAGTGTAGTTAACTTTATCTTGAAATGCCAATAAAACTAATCATTTATGATGCTAAAGAGATCAAAGCATTGAAGGAACACCTCGAAAAAGAGAAGGTACTTCCGAAAAAACATAAAATCGAGAAGCATGGTGACTGTTTCCATATTTATACAACACTTTTTGAGATTACCAATGACCTTTCAAAATACAAATACGAGACGTATGAACAAGATAATGAAAAGCATAGAACATTGTATTCCACAATTAGTGAGTTTTTCAAGTGTAAAGGTATCCCCACCCCAGCTGAAAGTATGATTCCTAAACGATGGAGCATATATCCACCTATGATTCTCTTTAATTCTAATACGTTCGATCTACCAATTTGGCAAGAACTATTCAGGATTGTTTCATCGATAGATCTATTCAAATATATCTTATCTCACCAACAAAAACTTTTTGGTACAACTGATATTACCCACCTTGCAGTCAATAAACCAATTATAGATACAAACAATATAATGCGAAAACCACTAAATATATTACCATTATATGGAGATTTCGGTCCAATTATTGACAACCCAAATCCCACCCAACAAGATTTTGATAATGCCTTTTGGTGTCATGTTGTCCAGAATGGGATATATCAAACTTGGGCTCCTCGATATACCATGTTCTCAAGAGGGAACATAAAGGAAAAGAAACGGATTTTGGATAACTACAAGGACTTAGTTGGATCATTTGTATTTGATTTCTTTTGTGGGATTGGATATTTTTCGTTATCATATTTGAAAAATGGTGCGAAATTGATGTGTTGGGAATTGAATCCATGGTCAATTGAAGGGTTTAGAAGAAGTTTGGAAGTTGGTGGGTATAAGTATCTAATAATTAGACATCAAGATGATTTTGATTATAGTAATGATTTTCAAAAAAATAGTAGTGTGGACGCGTTTTTGTTTTTGGAAAGTAATGAATATATTCCAAAACGTTTACTGACATTTCCTAAGAATAGTTTACCCATAAGTCATATCAACATGGGGTTATTACCTAGTTCAAAACCATCATGGCAAATTGCTCATCAGTTAGTGAAGGATAAATCGGATAGAGATACCGTGGTGCATATCCATGAAAATGTTCACATTGAAGATTTCAAGAAAATAAAACAAGAAGTAACGGAAGTATTCATTAACGGAGAATTGATTCATTTGGAAAAGGTGAAAACTTATGCTCCGGATGTTTGGCATCTAGTCATTGATTTAGAACAATCGTCAAGTTTAATTTAATTGACTTGATTAGATACATAGATCTGTCTTAGAAGGGTCTCCCCATTTATGGGGCACAATTAAAAACTATTGTTAAACTCGACGTAAATGCACGAAGGTGAAACGAACAGCTGTTTTTTCGTTGTTTTCTTCAATTTTCAAAAAAAGCCTTCGGGCAACCACATTTAATCCCGAACAAAAAAAGAAGGAAAATCCGTCAACTTGCGATTTAACATATTTTTTTTACCCGCCTGACAGATCTGAGTTATAATTACAGGGCACGGTCAAGATCTGGGATTTATTTAAAAAAAGAAAGGGTGTTGAATTTTATAATTATATATAATATCCCCTAAAATCCAATGAATTTCAAAAGCTCATATTCTAATGAAACTAACTTAAAAACCTTTTCACGTTTAAAATTAAGAAAAAGAATGGGACACCACTACCACTTATTTCAAGCCCAAGAAATGACGGATCTAGTTCAATATATAATGGAAAATTTGGAACCGTTTATTCCACCACAACCTTCTAATTACATACTAAATACAGACGACTACTGCAATTATGGTGACCTCACTGAGTCTAACTTTTTAGAAACAATAAATGGAACCCAAGAAAAATTACAACAAGATAAAGCCAAACTAAATTGTATAGTGTGCGGTAGGGGACTACCACAGGCTGCCACAACAATGGCTTGTGCCAAATGTGGAACGTTTTTCTATGAATGTGCCAGTTAATTTTATTTATATTTAGGGGGCTAGTCGCTTATATAATAAATATTATTTTTTTATATCAATTGTATAAATAAAGAAAAGATTTTGGAATTGTTATTGTTGATCTAAACAATTTGTCCCTCTAAACAATCTACTCTGTAAGTTCTAGAACTCTTTTCTCCTTTAACTGAAAGATAAAGGAAAGGCGTGCCGAAAAAAAAACAATGGTTGCGAAAAATTAAAAAATATTCAAAAAGCTTCTCCACATTAAATGTATCATTCAAAACTTTTATGTCGAGCTATGAAAAAAAAAGTTAGAGGCGACCAGGGTAAGCGTACCCTGAAAAGTACCATTAAATACTGGGTATACAAACTTCTAGCCCAGCAATGCTCTGTGAACTAAATTGATTAATGGAAATATCCTAACGATCTTTCATTGATGTCTACAGACTTGGCAAGTTTAAGAAGAACCAGATTGGTTTTCAGCCAACCATTTTTTTCTTTAGTTTGATGTGAATTTTACCTTTCCAATTGGAAATAAAAGAGTAAAAGTAAGAAAATGCACCTTCCAGCATTTTCTCCGCAATTGACATGATAACGGTATCTAAATTTAAGTTATCGCCTCGATTGTACTTAAAGAATGTTGTTATCGTAATGATCCTTTTTTTAGATTTAGTTACGTTGTCTCATCTTCGAGAGGAGTTCAATTTTTGGTTTTTTTTTAGATGGGGATTCAACGATTCATTTTCGTCTGGGGACAGCGCTATTTCGGAAAATATTTTTAATGGAGATTCATCATTAATAAGAACCTGACACAGCCGCTTTACGAAATTGTATATGATTCTTTTCTCAAACAAAATCATAGATAATTTGTGGGCGATCCACCTAGCGTAACTAGGGAAACCATCCGCGGTATTACTGTGTAAAGGTTACAAAATCAATTGGTTACAGCCGTTCCAAAAACCTTTGATGGAATTCCCGCGCGAATGAAAAAAAAACAACTGTTTTCTTGTTATTGTTTGGGTCCCTGCACTCCGAGGAACAATCGTTGCGGGTATAAGCCCTCGCTGTTCAATCGGTTATTATGCATAAAACAATGGTGTTTATAACCATGGATATTCCTTTAGAAAAGAAAACATTCAATGGATCTTGAATTAAAAACGAAATAGATGACTACGAACACTGCCCCATTAATTATAATTAAAGTTGAATAGAACCTTTTTTTTTTGAATTCGTAAATTGGAAGCACAACTTCATTGTTACGCTGAAACACTATTTTTAAAACTACGAGGATGCTTCTTGATTAAAATAGAACAATTTACTAAAATGCATAGATTTTGGTGGATTTGTGCTTGGCTCTGAACTATCTTTTTTAAAATATTGAGTCATATAAATATTCACATGATCACTTGACCCCTGTTTTACCTGCTCTTATTGTTTTACATTGTTCTTTGGATTATCAGTTAGATCTCCTTGTTCACTCCTTCCTTATTAACTCCAATCCTTTAAATCTACAGCTAACTTTCTTTGAGTATACCTTTCCTTTTTGCCTACTCCCTATCCTTATACTTTTATTACCAACACAATGAACGCAGACCCACGCAATAATTCCCGTTCTACAAGAACAACGCCAGTTACCAATCTCCCTTTCCCAGAAGATTTTAGTCTTGAAGAATATCAGAGAAATGTTGAAGATTTTTTTGACACCCTTGGCCAATCAGGATTACATTCAAGTGGAGTTGATGAAACTAATCTGGAAATGAAGAGTGTCAGCCAACCCCACTTCAATTACTGAACGGCAACTCGCAACAGGGACTCGACTGCTTCAATCCCTAGTATAGTTTGCCATGATGAAAATTCCCTTCAAGAATTCTCATATGGTATCTTCCCAACCAGAACAAACTCAATTAGTTCAGCAAAGGGGAACAGCCACCTCAATAAAAGAAATTCCTGGGCATATCCTAACAGTGGAAGAGGAATTCTTAAATCACCATTATTACATCATATAAGAAAACTGGTTAGCTGCTCATCTCCACATAATACCAACTCAATTACTTGTTCAAGATCAATTTCTCCGTATTATTTTGCACCCACTACTGAGCCTTCTCCTCCACTTTGTGGAATGCCATTAATAGACAAGAAGGAGACTGAATTTTTCGCTGGATTCTTGGATACTATCGAACCTAATCCTGACTGTATTAGTCCTTTGAATTTATGTGATATTCCATTTTTTGATGAAAATTTTTCAAAGAGTAATGAAATGGGGAATGATGATAAAATTGGTAGGAATGCCGCTTCAAATATCGATTCTATTGATTTGGAATTTACACAAATTGTGGAATCTACTCCTTCATTATTTAGTACTAATTGGAATACTCAACCAATTGACATGAGTTATTTGCATGCCGACATACTTCACCGATCACTTTCATTTGAAACTTTAACCACATCAGAACCAGTTGCTAAACCAGTGAAATCCCTATCTAGTCCAAACATATTCGCACCAGTTTCTCCCAATAAATGTCAAATTCAACCATCATCATCATCATCATCATCATCACCACCCTCACTCCAACCTAACACCTACTCACGAGATTTGCTGTACCCTTCCACTAGCAAACAAAACTCGATATCACCAAAGAATCCTCCAATATACACTTGTCATATCTGTAATAACAAACTTACACGTCGATCCAATCTCACATCCCATATGAAGATTCATACTGGTGAAAAACCATTCAAGTGTCAATTTTGTAATCGTCGCTTCTTGAGAAAAAATGATTGCAAAAGACATGAAAATTTACATACCAATGAGAAAGAGTTTGTTTGTAGGGGATATTTAAAGGATGGGAGTGAATGGGGGTGTGGAAGATCATATAATAGAGCTGAGTCATTGAGAAGACATTTTGAAACTGCCATGGGTCAAGAATGTAAGAAACCTTTGTTGATAGAAACGGGACAGCACATGCAATAGGAGTTTCATTATTTTCCCGATCTTATTTATTAAACATTCGCTTAGAACTTGTAATAGAAATATATATATATGTATTTGGATTTCTTTCTTGCAAAGTAATGAAGACTTCTTAGTATTAAGTGTAGTAAATGGAAAAAATGGAGAAAATTTTGAGGAGGGTATGAAGACATTTTAAGGTTATAATCCCTTCCTTTAGTTTATACGAAATTTCGTAATTGCTAGATATGATCGAGCTCAATCATGCAATTAACAGAAGATTGTATTGTTTAAACAAAGACAATTTCTTGGTTTGGACTCTTGGACACATAATTGAAGAAGGAAATTTTACATTGTTTTCGAAAACTTGCAGCCATTATTCAAGAAAATTTGGTTGACAAAATACATATGAAGATATTTGTTTCGATACTAAAAAACCATCCATTTTTGTTTCTTCCTTCTCTTGCGGATAGAGTAAACGATTAAAATGTTTCTAACCAATTGGATGTGTGCTAATTTTATGAAGGTAAACTTGAAGTTAATTGAGCTACGGATTATTGTTTCTTGCTGCGCCTTTTTTTCTCTATGTCTTTTTTTTTTATTTCCGTGATGGGGTTTAAGAATTATTTTTTAAGTATGCAACGGTCGGGAAAAAATATTTTAAGCGATTGTGAGCAAAAAAGAATAGTTTAGATGAAAAGAAAAGAATTAATGTACACATAGTCTCCTAATTACTATTCAGTCGGAGGAATTGTTTTCCTTAGCTTCTAGGCACTATAATGGGAGGGCATATAGGTAAATGATTGAAAAGCAATGCATCTAGACTTTAGTTTCGGCTCAATTGTTAGTTATGATAGACTGGTAACCCAAAAGTAGCAACAATGAACGTTCAATTGGAGTCAATGGCTACTTTTATTAGGGAATTAATGAAAAGAAAGAACTTCAATTTTTTTTTTGTTTGTTGAAATTTTTCGGAAAAATTTTTTGTTTTTCCAAAAAATAAATTCTGTATTATTAAGGTTTCTTACATAATAAATTTTTTATAACCATTACTGGCATTGGTTTGTGTGTCACCAATTTTTTTTTTTGCTAGCTCCAAGTTTTTTAAAAGAAGTGTCTGGCCCTTTTTTTAATCCAAGGTACACGAATTTCTAAAATTAAATTTTTCTTTAATTCTTGACAGACAAGACAGAGTTTTATAATTATTTAAAAGTAATCCGATCCAACCCTCCCCCCTTAATCAAAACCGCTTTAACCTTTTTTTTTTTTTTACTTTTTGGTTTTTTAAAACAAAAAAAAACTATTCCAATCAGACAGACAGACAGACAGACATTTTATCGCCAATTAAATATAAAAAAGTGATGTCATCAAACCAATACACTGTACAGGCAGATGATGATCAATTGTATGACATACTAAATCTATCACCACCAGCGATTGTTGTTAAACCGTCATCTACTACACAATCATGGGACATCACACAAGCTATGAAACAACAGCAACAAGATGATGCAGTAGCTCTGTACTTGTATAATCAACATCAGATAAATTCACAAGAAGACTTTTTGGGTGATAATCATAATAATGATAACAATGATGAAAACTATATTCCTCCTCCAACTCCAGATGATCAATTGTTAGCTGATTTGGGTGAATATAGTAGAGCAGGGATGTTTCAAACTGATGATACAGCATCTGATATTTCATTAAACAATTCCAATATTCCACGATTTAGTTCAATCTCAACTACTAATGATTACTTGTCACCAACATCTGTATTCGCTTCTCATAGTCAATTTAATAATCATACACAACTTCTGTCTTCGAACCAGCAACTGCAACAACAACAACTGTCACAACTCCAAGTGTCAAATAGTTTAATGATTCCAAGATCACCGTCAACTCATTCAATTTATTCCGAAGCTTCAACACAACCTCCATCACCATACATGCAACCAATTGGATCATCTCAAAACTTGGTTGGTCAACCACCACAGACTTATAATTCGGCATTATCCGACACAGGAGATCTTGAACAATCTGCTACTTCATTCTTGCAAGATCAACAATATTTAGATACTGTACCTTTGAATAATTTCTTAAGTTCTGGAATTGCCCTTGGTGAATCTATAAGTTCTACCAATTTGGCTAATTTAGACAGTGTTGATACTACGTCATGGCAACCTACTGCATCACAACAGCAACAACAAGAGGAGTTTCAGCAATTATCATTCAAAGTCCAAAACCAACAATTACAAAATCGTCAATATAATATTCACCAGCAAGAACAAATTCAAGAACAACCTGGAGAAATGTATTACTCGAATAAAGATTCAATGCAAGGGGTTGATTTTGATATTACAGTAACACCACCTCCACAATTCGATTCAGGACTTACTTCTTCAAGATTTATGCCATTTGATACTATAAGTAATGCTGCTACAAATAATTCAAATACCATTCAGCCAGCCAACCCATTAACCGAGAACAACTTATCGAATTATACTAATCAATTACAACAATCAGCACAGAGGGATGATCTGGGTATTACCATATCTATTCATCAGGCACCTGAAGAATTTGCAGCTAGAACTCCATCATTATTTAGTAATTCGTCTGCAAATTCTTCATTAAAGGAGGAGGGGAAAAATCCAACTAGTAAGCTTATTCCCAATTGTCAACTTATACCGAATTCACCTCAGAATAGTTCTCAAGAACGTGACAAAGACTTTCTTGATCCTTCATATCAATCAGTTAAACGAGGAAGAAGAAAAAGTCATTCCCAAAAAAGTAATAGTGGGTCGTTGAAATCCCCGAGACGACGGTCTATATCACCAAGGCATAGTGACGTAGATCAATACAGTCAAGATGAGGATGATGATGATGAGCAGGCAATAGATTCAGATGGTGAGGAGGAAAATAATTTAGCAAGAGAAAAGATTTTAGAACTTGCATCACCTAATCAATCTTCCAAAAGGACTCAAAAACATCCAAGTATTTATTCTTGTCATTTATGTGAAAAACGATTTACTCGACCTTATAATTTGAAATCTCATTTACGTACCCATACTGATGAAAGACCATTTGTTTGTTCAACATGTGGGAAAGCATTTGCTAGACAACATGATAAGAAACGACATGAGGATTTACATTCTGGAGAAAAAAAGTATCAATGTCGAGGGTTTTTGAAGGATGGAACTCAATATGGATGTGGAAGGAAATTTGCAAGAGCTGATGCGTTAAGGAGACATTTTCAGACTGAAGCTGGGAAACAATGTGTTCGATTATTAATGGAAGAAGAAGGGTTGGATTATGAAATAAAGATTGAAGAGGATGGGAATGGGAATGGGAATAATCCTCTGATGATTATGAGTATTCCACTGGTGGATATTACTCCGCCGCTATGAAAATGAAATGTAGTACTTTTTTGTTTTCTTTTTTACCTGTACGTGTACGTTTATAAACTTATATATTCTACGTTAACGAAGTTTATTTATATGATGATTTCTTTTTCGGTGATTTTGTTGGTAAGCAAAGAAATGGAGAATATTGTTAAGATGAAAAACGCAAAAACAAAAACAAAATTACGAGATTCAAAAAATTTTTCAAGATCCTTACTAAATCAAATTTCCAATTATCATTTGCAAATAAAAGAGCCAATCATGTCCAAAGGACCACAAGATGATGACTTTATGGAAAATATAAAGTATGCTACACCTAAGAATGATGATCAATTAACCGATTCTGAAAAGAAATTACAAAAATTCCAACAAGAAAAGGAACAATTTATGGTTAAACAAAATCAACAATTTCTTGAACAATTATTTAAAGACAATAGTACTACTCCAATAAGGATCCAAAATGCTCAAGTCACAAACTCCCAATCACTTAGAGATTCATTTATTGCTAAACAACTTCAACCTTTACTAAATCAACCAGTTTTAAGTCTTGAAAAATTCTTTGGTGATATTGATTCAATTTCAAAAAAATTCTTAAAATCAGGTACAGTTGAAAATATACTTGTATCCGTACATGCTGTTAATAGTCCACAATCAGCATCAGCATTTTTCAGGAGGAGGAATACAAAACCAGAAACTATAAATATCGTACCGGTATTTAATATATTACCTGTGAAACGATTCTTTGCTAAAACAGGTACTAATATTGGAAATGGTGAAGGTGATGGATATATTCAATTCCAATTTAGAAATTTATTTGGAGGTGGTGAAAATTTAGAATTTGATGCTACTACTGGTACAAAGACTCAATCATCATATTTAATCAATTATAATCAACCAATATTTAATAATGTGGATTATATGAGTGAGAATTTGATTTATTTGCATGAACGAACATTTGATTGGATTCAATCTAAAGTTAAAGGAAGAGGAATGACAAATAAAATATATACCAGATTTGAAAAATTGAATCATGAAGTAATAATGGAGAATTATTGGAAATTGTTGAATAATTATGGAAGTAAAAGTTTGGAAGTATTAGGACAAGCTGGTAGTTCATATAAATCATCACTTGCATATAATTTAATATATGATTCCAGAAATAATAGAACATTACCTACAAGAGGGAAATATTTCCAATTGGGTATTGAATATAATGGATTATTTAAATTTAATAAATATCCATATGTTAAAACTGCTGGACAATTTCAATTGAATTATAATTTACCAATTATTAAATCTACAATATTGGCTAGTTCAAAATTTGGTATATTATATCCTTTTACCAATACCAGTTCATTATTAGATCGTTTCTATATTGGTGGACCTAATGATGTGAGATCATTTATGTTAAATGGATTAGGACCCAAGGATTATAACTCTTCAATTGGTGGAGATATGTTTCTTAATGGAGGTATATCATTAATATCTAAAATTCCAAGATTAGATCCTGAATCCAATTTTAGAATTCATAATTTTGTAAATTGGGGTCGATTGGCAAAAATAGAAAAATATCGTGGTATATCTGATAATCTTAAAGAATTATTACATTCACATTCTGTAAGTTATGGTTTTGGTATATTGTTCAATCATCCAATGGCAAGATTTGAATTGAATTTGGTTGTACCATTGATTGCACATGATACTGATTCTGTTAGAAAAGGTATTCAATATGGAATTGGGATATCATTTTTGTAAATAGACAATATAGAACGATAAAAATGAAACAAAATATACACGAACTAAACAATTATTAAAAAATCGACTAAAACATTAGAATTGAAACAAGAATCATTTGGAATATTGAGCAATCCATTTATCATGGGTTTTAATAACTTCAGGGATCATCTTTACTTCAATCTCAACTTTATTTTCAACTTCTTCATCGGATAATCTAATCCATTCAACTCCAGAATTAGGAGTTACAAACACCACTTCTTTCTTTCTTGTTTGTAATAAATTACCAATAACCAATTGATGATGATATCTGTCTAATGCACTTTGAGCCTTTTGAATTAATATATTGGAATCAGTTTCTAATTTAAATGAAACAAACATTGCACCTTGACACCAATTATCTACTAAACGAGATAAGAATTTCGGTACTTGAGATAAATTGATGATTAAGTGACCATCTGTAGTTGATGAACTTTGAATTTTATGTTGAGGCATTCTTGATTGTGGAATAAAGAAATCAGAAACAGCAGCAGCTAAATAAAATAATGCTTTAGATTGTAATTTATGTAAAGCTTCAGCTGTTACTTTCAAAGTATATAAATATTGATTAACAGTTGTAAAGGGGATACATAATAAGGAGTTTGTAGATTGTGCTTGATTATACTTTCTTAACACTTGTAACATTTCTTCAGCAAATTTGGGACTAATTTCAATTTTATTATCACGTTCAGTCATAAAATCTAAAAAACAATTAGTAGAATGACTATAATGTCTTGAATAAGGTTGTAAAGAATATTCACGATGTAAAAATATGACAGCATAATCGTTTTCCAAGAAATATTCAGCAGATGTTGCGCCTCTAGTACCAGCACTAAAATTATCAATAAAACGAACTGTATTATTTTCTAATGGAACAGTAGTACCACCAGAAGTTACCAATGCAATTCGTTTACCACTATTAGCTACATGATAATCAATGAATTTTTTCACTTCTTGTTCAATCTCCGGTAAATATGATGGAGGTTCATGATTTCTAAAATATTTATCTTCATCCGAGATTTGGGCAGCTTCAAATTCCGGGAAACGACGATCAATGGCAGAAGCAGTATCGGGAAAGGATGTATGAAATTGTTTTGTATGAATTGGAGTCATGAGTGTTCTGTTAAGTTCTTTATGAAGGATGGTATTGATAACTCTAAATATCTCTTTGCCGAAT
Source organism: Hemisphaericaspora insectamans (assembly GCA_030578955.1). Classification (NCBI taxonomy): domain Eukaryota; kingdom Fungi; phylum Ascomycota; class Pichiomycetes; order Serinales; family Debaryomycetaceae; genus Hemisphaericaspora; species Hemisphaericaspora insectamans. Next base: position 55,278 of record JAKTZT010000005.1, on the reverse strand, counting down.
GTGGTTTGGTCGGGTTAAATTTAAAAAACTCTAATTGGGTGGAGATTTGATTTTTCGTTTTTTTTTTTTGGAGGGGTTTTTTATTTTTTCAGTCCGTTGAAGCGGGAATGAGTGAAGTTTAAATTTCTTGGATAAGTCGGGAGCGTAGTAGGGGAAAGGGACCCCCAAGAAAACACGTCAGTGGGGGAAAAATACAGCGGTACTGCTGGTGAACGGAATGGAGGTTTGGTCGGAATAGTTTAGAAAGTACAACGGGTTTCTGTCTGTAATGGGCTTCTAGTTATATCGTCATCATAACAACTATTTTCGGTGTGAGGCAGCTCTGATCTCTCAACGGCTTCTGTATCCCGCCCCCAGCAATCGATGCCGTTCGCCACTCTTTGTAGTGTCTCTTATTTCTTTAATGTCTAACTTATAAGATTTATAGCTGAAGTTTTAACACACCACCATTAAAAAAAAAGAATATCATGATAAAATTGCTGCAAATTTTTTCTCCTATGTAAAACAGATTTTTTTTTCAAAAACGATAATGATTATACATCGCCCATTGTGACAACAAGCATATATATCAGAATTCTTCCTTCTTTTAAGATCTATTTTATGAGACCCCTCCTATATTGGTTTATAAATTCTGTTTTCCATGTAGTGTTCCTTAGTTGACTTGGACTTCTGACACCATTCTGGTAGCGCCATGGAAAAAATCATTTAAGTTGAGGTTTATACATTGACACAAGTTCCAGCACAACACAATATGATTGGTACTTTTTACTTTTGTTAAATTATACAAATAAAGATTATAAGAATATGTCAGCAGACTATTGGAATTCATCACAGCGAAATAAATGGAAACTGACTCGCTTTTCATTGTTAGAAGCCAGAAGAAAGGTTCTTTTGTTAGAACGGAAAATGATTCAAAATGGATTAATTAAAGATTATCCCAACATCAATTATGATTATAATATGAGAATCTATTTACATAATTTATTAATTAAATTAGGAAGAAGGTTGAATATTCGACAAATTGTACTAGCTACTGCTGAAATATATCTTACTCGATTCCTTACTCGGGTTCTGTTGAAAGAAATTAATGTTTATTTATTGGTTACAACTTGTCTTTATGTTGCTTGTAAGATTGAAGAATGTCCTCAACATATCAGGCTTATAATTTCAGAAGCAAGAAATATTTGGCCAGAATATATACCTCATGATGTTACCAAGTTGGCTGAATTTGAATTTTATTTAATAGAAGAAATGGATCTGTATTTATTATTACATCATCCTTATAAATCATTAATTCAAATAAAGAATTATCTTGAAGATAATTTTATGATTTATGGTTTTAAATTAACAGAAGAAGAATTACAAAATGCCTGGAGTTTAATTAATGATAGTTATATAACTGATCTTCATCTTTTATTACCTCCACATATAATAGCCATTGCTGCAATTTATATTACAATTGTTCTTAAAAAGAACTTATCTCAAATCAGAAGCGGCGCAGGGACAAATGATAATACTACTGGTGATCCTAAACCTACGTCAAGTCCCAACCAAGGTATTAATACTACTCCCGGTATAGACAATAAAGAAATGAATATTGAAGATTTAATGGACTTAACCGGCACCAATGCTGTCATAGGCACCTCAACAACACATACCACCTCCAAATCAACAACCAATGCAAATATTGGAACAAATACCGCTGGTTTACAAGTTCTGCCGCCACTGAGAGGTCATACTAGTAGTAGCGGTTCTCAGAAACTACTTCAATCTCCATCACCCAGCACCAAGCAGTTACAACAACCACATAGCGGGGTTCTTCCTGCCACTGCCACTACCATCACGAATTTCCAAGATGATTTAAATATATTGGATGAGGATACTATCAAGATTAATAAATTTATGAATTTTTTGAGTCATTCACATATTAACTTAGATCAGGTAGTTGAAGCAATGCAAGATATGATGAATATATATGTATTATGGAATCGATATAATGAACAAGGTGTAAAGAAGGCGTTACAGGTTATGTTACTTAGTAGAGTTTGATTTGTGGATGGGGGGGGGGGGGGGGTAAAAAACCTGGTGATGGGACAAGGGTATTTTATTATCAGGTGTAATAGAAATCTTTGGTACATTTATGGGTTGCACAGGAGCATGAATTAGAGAGTCTGGTGGTTTCGATGGACCCGTGGACCTACCTAAGAATGGTTGGCTTGATTTATATATATATATATTATTAGGGATCCGCTTAACGTTCTTCCAAAATGCTCTCATAGTTTGGTGATTTTACACGGAGGGGAGCAGATCAAAATTCAAAAAGGTCTCATCATCAGAGTTGATTGCAAACTATATTTTAAACAGATAAAGCTTACTGTTGGGTAAAGAAAAGTTTTTGGGCTGTGTTTGTTTTTAGAATAAACTGCCAAGACACATGTGAGATTTACCCGTGTAAAGTATTAACTCTATAGTGTTATATATTAACTCGATTTAGAGAGGCAACCAGAATAGGCTTCTGAGTAAATTCAAATTGATTTGCTCTATATAGTAACTGTAATCTCGGTAGACCTAAAATGACACAGTGTACAGTGTAGGGATTAGATTAGGGACTAGCTGCTACCATATGTTTCTTCAAACTCCGCGAATTTTTTTTTTCTTTTTAACTCGTTCCACTTTTTTTTTTTTTCAACAAAAAAAAAATTCCGAAATCAGAAAAAATTTAATCAACAACAATTTTTTTTTTATCTCAGTCCGTTTACTCTTAATTAACAACCAACACCAACCCACCATTAGTGCTACTACTACCCCCTACCCCTCCCTTCCACAACATTCCCTTAATAATTTTTGTTAGAGTTTGATCTGTTGTATTTACTTTTTTATATTACATCAACAGTCCATATAATTTTTATATATATACTTTCACCCATACCCATACCCACACTTTTTGTTCCATTCCACCTATTCACCTATACAAACAAATATATTAAAACCAACCTTTAATAAATTGTTTGATCCTATTATTTATTATACACCCAATCTACGAACCTAATATCCCTTCGTTACTTTTGTATATTTTTGTTTTTTTTACTCGTTTTCATCCAAATACCAAACGAACAACGTGTCTAAAAAGTCTCCCACACATTAGTTTGTAAAAATATGACAGAAGCTAAACCAGAACAGCAAACTCCTGCAGTTGTTGAAGAATCAACTCAACCTCAAAAACCAACTCCAATTGAAGCTCCCGCCAAGAGTGAATCTGAAAACACAGAAATTCAAAAGCAACCAACCACCGAGGAACAGGTGCAACAACAACAACAACAGCCCCAGAAACAGCAACCTCCTCCTGCTGCTACTCCTGTGCCTGCCCCTTCTCCAACTCCAGCTTCGGCTAAAGAAGGAGGTCGCGAAATTTCGAATAAGATATTATACGTTGGTAGTTTACACAAATCAGTTTCTGAAGATATGTTGAAGGATCTCTTTTCAGTTGCTGGTGCTATTAAAACTGTCAAGATATTGAATGACAAAAATAAGCCAGGTTTCAATTATGCTTTTGTTGAATATGAAACTAATCAAGCTGCAGACATGGCTTTGAACACATTGAATGGAAGATCAATTAATAACTCTGAAATTAAGATTAATTGGGCATTCCAATCTACTACTATTGCCACCAATAACAGTAATGAATCTGAGCCTACTTTTAATATCTTTGTAGGTGATTTAAGTTCTGATGTTGATGATGATGGTTTAAAGCAAGCTTTTTCCAAATTTGAATCTTTAAAGCAAGCACATGTTATGTGGGATATGCAAACTTCAAGATCCAGAGGATATGGATTTGTTACTTTTGGTGTCCAATCTGATGCTGACTTGGCATTGCAAACTATGAATGGTGAATGGATTAACGGTAGAGCTATTAGATGTAACTGGGCTTCCCATAAACAAGTTAATCAAAATAACAATCAAAACAATAATGGATATAGAAATAATAATAATAACCGTCACCATAATAACAATCGCCAATTTAGACAATTCCATAACGGCAACAACAACAATAATAATTTTAATGATAATGCCGACAATAACGATTATTTATATCCTCGTCGAGTGCTTCATGGTGTTAATAACAACAACAATAGATACCCACCAGGTGTTAAAGTCAACAATGAATACCCGCCACAATCATTACACCAGCAGATGTTACCAATCAATGGAAACAACAATAATAGCAGAGATAGTAACAGCAGTTCCTCCAATAACAACAGCAACAACAGTAATAGCAGTGTATCCATGAATGGTAATAATAACAGCGGCAACAGTAGTAATGCTAGTTCGGTAAACATGCCAGTCATGTCCCCACAAACCTACGATATTGTATTGAGACAAACTCCATCATGGCAAACCACTGTTTATTTGGGTAACATTGCTCATTTCACCCAACAGGGCGATTTAATCCCCTTGTTACAAAACTTTGGGTTTATTGTTGACTTCAAATTCCATCCTGAACGTGGATGTGCATTTGTGAAGTATGATACTCATGAACGTGCCGCATTGGCAATTGTCCAATTAGCTGGATTTAATGTTAATGGTAGACCTTTGAAATGTGGTTGGGGTAAGGATAGACCACCTCCACCTCCACCACAGGTTGTTGCTAATATGGGAGGACATCAATTTCATCAGAATTTTGCTAGAGGAGGGATGAATATTCATCATGCACCACCTCCACCTCCACCAACTATGTATAATCAAGGTAGACCTTGAAGCAAAAGAAAAAAAAGAATGGAGGGGAAAAATGAGAGACTCTGAATACAATGAAATTGTTTTGATAGACATAGAAGAATGCATTGTAACGTTTTTTATTTTGTTTTTTGAAGTGTATTTCTTTTGGGACTTTTACTGTTTTATTTAAAGAATTAGAAAGTTTTAGATTTAATTTTGTTGTTTTTATTGAAGAAGTTAGCAGTGATCCAGCGAGTTGAGTCTTTTTTCGTTGTTGGTTTTAGAGAAAATGAATCCTTTTGGTTTTTGAAAGTGGGAACATTTACCCCCCTCGATCGTCACTTTTTGAGTTTTAAGAAGAGAAGTATTCTTGTTTTAATTTTTGTTTGTTTGTTTGCTTTTTTACTTGTTTGTTTGATTTGTTTATTTATGATTTGATATTATTATTGGTATCATTTAATCTTTTTTATATCTCTCTTTATATCTCTCTTTATATATAATTCGTCTTTTTTTTTATTGTTTTGTTTTATACGTCTATATATACTACTATACTGTTTCTTTTTATTTTGTATTTAAAAACTTGATTAAGTGAATTGATTTCTGTGAAGAAATTTAGCTAGCGTGTATTATATGGTTGTTCTCAATGATGTTTGCCATGTTCCCTTTCAATATTTTGGCTGCCAAACATTCAATTGGTAGCACAGTTGTTTCGGTTTCTGGTAGCGCCTCTGCAATGAAGTGGAGAGAAGGAAAAAAAATTTCAAAAAAAATTTCGGCTGATTTTTTTTTTACAACATAATTGGCCACCATCAGTTTTGATATATCTATCTATCTATATAGAACAGTCTTGAAGCAGTTCTAGTAATATTCTAATCAGAAAGTGCAAGAGAGAGAGAGAAAGGAAATAGTTGCCAGTTCAAGTTTAACATTTTTTTCCGCCCTCCATTTCTTATGTTTCTTGTTAAAAGAATCATAATCATTTGCTTTATTATACCTTTAATTATAATCGGTAATCTACTTTATCTACTAACAAACTGTTACCATACCTCAAACATTAACACCGCATTGACTTTATTCCAATTAGATTTAGCGCAATTCCTTACCAAATCATCCATCATCTACAAAAGCAACATCCAGAAACTAGTATCAACCGCAACAACTTCATTATTAATCGTCATCTCATTATATTACCTTTCAAAACGCTCTCCTTATAACCTTCCACAGCTATTTAACAAGTTATTTAGCATTATGAATTCAAGCTATCGTTTTGGTCATCACCGCACTGGTCGCTTCTCTAATAAGAGATCAAAGCAACACAAATTTGCCCTTCGTAATGGTGGTGCCATTGGTGGTATCAGCAATGAAGGTAATACATGTTTCATGAATTCAGTTATTCAAGCATTAGCATCATCTCGTGAATTAGTCAAATTTATTGATTCTTATTTATACACAGAAACTGAAATATTTCAACCAACAACTAATAAAATAATTAGGATGAAGTCAGATCAACCTAAACCTCAATTGGTATTCACTAACGCGTTGAAGGCAATTTTAAATAATGTTAATGGGAAATATGGAACAATAGGAAAAGAATTTAGTTCAAAGCAACTCTTGAATAAAATGCCAAATGGACCCAAACAAAATTTCTTTTCTGGTTATAATCAAGAAGATGCTCAAGAGTTTTATCAATTGGTAATGAATCTTTTGGAAAAGGAATATAAACATGTAAGCACATCACGTCCAGCAACTCCTGAACCTGAAGATGCACTGGCTGAAAAATCAAAACCAAGTAAATTCATTGATGTGTCATATATTAGTAATTTGATTTCTGGTTGTGAACAATTAGGAAAATTGGGGTATGTCTATGTTCCAGCTTCACAAGTTGATCCTAATTTGGTTGGAGTAGATCATAAGGTTATGTCTTTAGAGTTAATTACGCCAGTTGATGGTATCTCAGCAGAAAGAATTGGATGTTTGACTTGTGGTGAAGTTGGTGGAATTAGATATTCAGTTAATAGTGGATTGAGTTTGAATTTACCACATAATTCGAGTTATTACTCTAGCTTCACTTTAAATCAATTATTGAATGAGTGGAATACTCCTGAAATTATCGAAGATGTTAATTGTAATAGATGTGGATTAATCCAAACTAAAGAATTCTTGATTGATGCCATTGAACAAACAAAACAAAAGAGTAATAATAATGCAGTCGCATCACAAAAATTAATAGAACAATTACAAACTAGATTGGATTTGATTGAACTGGAATTGCTCAAACCACATATTGAAGATGAAGTATTTGAAAAACTTACAATTAAGAAACATGTTAAGAAATCCAAAAAATCAAAACAAATATTTTTAGGTAGACCATCCCCATTATTATGTATCCACATTAATAGATCAGTATTCGACCCAAGAACATACCTGGTGATGAAAAATACCAGTAATGTGACATACCCAGCCAAACTCGATCTTGGACCATATGTTGCCGAACCTAATGACATCAATATGGATGCCAGACACCCATTCCGTAAACAAGACGAACGTTTCCAGAACAACGATAACACCACTGATCCACACCCGGGACTTTCGTCAAGTAATTCAGAGTCGTCATTATCGTCATTAGATACTCGTCCCAAATCTGAAACAAACACAGTCATGACTGTTCCTGACTCCCAACCACTGCCAACCAAGGACCCCAGATTGCAATATAATCTCAAAGCTGTTATTTCTCACTATGGAACCCACAATTATGGTCATTATATATGTTATAGGAAGCTTCGTGGGTCTTGGTGGAGAATCAGTGATGAATCAGTATATGTAGTTACTGAAGAGGAGGCCTTAAATGGACAAGGCACATTTATGTTGTTTTATGAATATGATGATGGATATGTGGAACCACTTGAGGATGTATCTGATGATGAAGAAACGGCCGTTGATGAACAAGAAAAGGGTATTAAATTGAAGGAAGAACCTAGCAAAGCGAATGCAGAAGAAGAGGAAGAAGATGCCGAAGATGGGGATTACATGGGAGAAAGTAGTGGATTGGATAGTTCGGAACTGGATAATTTATCAGTGGATGCTGCTGAACTGGATCCTAATCAAGAAGAAAAAGAAAGTTATATAAATGGAAAACGTGATGCTGATGATGATGATGATGAAAATGAGGGAGATACTTCAATGGATGGTATTGGGCATATTGATTTGGCAATTGCAGAGGCACAAGTCCATTTGTAGTTTGTTTACTTGATAATATAATTATTCCCCTTTTTATATAAAAATAGAAAGTATAGATTTTCAATCTTTCATTCGGGTAATACTTTTCATGCATTATTTCGCTCATGTCCTGTTCCAGCTCAGAATAGAACAGGTCTAGTAGTCTAGTAAACCAAGATAATAACCGCGATGGATGTCGCTACTTCCAGTTGTTCTTAGATTCAGAATCCTATTGCTACTCAATACTGCAAATATACTGAAATTCCCCGACTTGTCCATGAAAGATGGAATATACAACATGTGGAGTCTTTCGATTTACACCTAACTATAAATGGGTCAATAACTTAACATTGTATTATGTACTTGATAGTACTTTTTGGTATTTTTTACAACCAAACAGATAAAATTTATTTTTGTTATAATAAACCCCCTCCTCGAAGATCATCGCGGTTATTTTGAAAAAAAAAAATTATCGGATAAAAGTTAAACCAACCTTCAAACAAAACCCAATAATAAAAGACAAATTATGGGTCGAAAGCTCAAAGGAAAATCCGTATCAGCTAAGGGATTAAAAGGCGCCTTAGTCCGTCATCAAACCCAAGAAAAGTATACAAATAAACTAAATAAAAATGCAGAAATCCAATCCCGAAACCAAATTGAAAAAGAAAAATCAATGAAAACATCCAAGAAACAAAAACGACAAAATCAACAAGCAAACACAACACATCAACATAAGGGTCTCTTGCCATTCACAATAGAAGATAGAGTTTTATTAATAGGTGAAGGAGATTTCACATTTGCGAAATCTCTAATTTTACAGGGATTGATTCAACCTCAAAACTTAATTGCAACTAGTTATGATTCCCTTGAAGATCTACAATTGAAATATCCAAATATTGAAACCACATTAACTGAACTTTCTCAGGAAGGAGTAAGATGTATTCATGAAGTTGATGCCACTAATTTGATTGCAGGATTAAAACTTACCCAGAATGCAAAACAACGAAAGAAGAAATCTTTATCCTCGGTTGAACTATTCCCAGGTGGAGTAAGGTTAGACTATGTAATGTTTAATTTCCCACATACAGGAAGAGGAATGAAGGATGTGGATAGAAATATACGTGATCATCAACAATTAATCCTTGGATATTTTAAGAATTGTAAACAGTTATTTGAATTGGTTAATTCTGATCTCGAAAATGATTTCGCGGGATATGGTGGTGTTGAAGGTAATAATAAAGTTGCAGGAAAGATTATATTGTCAGTGTTTGAAGGTGAACCATATAATTCTTGGGGTATTAAGATTCTTGGAAGAAGTGAAGGTTATAAAGTTGAACGATCTGGAAGGTTTGATTGGACCATGTTTCCCGAATATCATCATAGAAGAACTAATAGTACCAGAGATACTACCAAACCAGCAGCAGAAAGAGATGCAAGAATATATGTCTTTGAAAAGTTTGAAAAAGTAGAAAAGAAGCAAACAAAAGAGAATGACGATTCGGATTCTGAATAGATAGTGTATAAATATGTAAAAACATTAATAGAAAACGCGTGAAACTAAACTATAATAACAACTATGCAGGGAATACTCGGGTACAATGATCTATATGAAAGATTTCCTTAGTCAATAGATCTATAACTTTTCCCATTCTTAACAATGTACTCTTTTCACTAAGATATTTTTCAGAGGGGTTAAGCAATTTATCAAATGGGTAAATATTCCCATTGGGTAATCTAAATGGATTATTGAATATACTAGTAATTAATTGAGCATAAGGAAGATTTCGACTCAATTCATATAATTCTGGTGAACAAACAGGACAATTATTGATTTTCTTTAATAGTTTGTAGTATTTATTTGGACCTCTATACTTTTTGTCAGTCAAAATCAATGTGCTGTGTGATGATGTGGATGAGCCTGTAGTTACATCAGTAGTAGTTGAAATGCTATTGGTTTTTGTATCTCTAAAGATGGTATTTTCAGTATTAGAATAACAAGACTTTGTTTTCAAACTTGATAACCCTGCAGAAAGATATATGAAAATAGGATAATTCTTAGATATTCCATATAATTTAGTAAAATTTTCTATAAAGCATTGGGATAATGCTTCCCATCTTTCTTCAGATAATAATTTTTCATATTCATGAAATTGAGGTGAATTGATTATTAAATTACTTGAAAAAGTGCTTGTATTCAATTCAAGATTGGTTGTATCATTTAATGATCTAAATACTAATAAACCACCTAATCCCAATAATCTATTTTTGTTTGCCAAATGATTTACTTTATCAGCTAGTGGATAATTTTCTTTATTCCCATATGGAGAAAGGGTTGTTCTAGAATATTTAGTTGCCTCATTAATATCACCTTTTTCAATTAATGATAAAAATTTACAATAATTTATTTCAAATTCTAAATTTGAATTGACTTTTTTAAGGAAATTTCTATTTTCATTAAACCAAGATATAACTAAGGATAAATCATGATCTTGAACAATTGATAACAATACTTTATTGAAATTTGAAAATAAATCATAATCAATTAATTTCATAAATTGAGGATTCTTTTGTGACAAACTCTTCAACAATAACAATCCTGTATTTTCATCTGATCTAATATTGGATTTGATTAAATAATCAACAATTAACAAGTTAGTTTGATCTCGATACCAATTTAATAAATTTGGATTATGTAGATCTAATAATTTATCATCGTCATATTTAGTGGAACTTGATTCATTAGCTTCAGTATTGGTGTCATCTGATGTTGATTTCTTTGTAGTATTTGTCGCTATGGTTGTGGTGGTGGTACTACCAGCACCAGAACCTGCAGTGGTAGCACTAGTAGCATTAACAGTAGTGACAATACAATACTTATCCAATTCATTCAAATGATTTAATCTTGCAATTAAACGAGATCTATATTCTTCATCATTAACAATAGCAGCCTTTAATTTCTTTTGGAAACTTTCAAATCCTTTTATTAATTTCCGTATTAATTCTAATTTCATTGATTTAGGTAATTTAGGATTTGTTTTAACTATTGATATTTCATCCATTAATTGTTTCTTTTCCTTTTCAATTAATTTTTGAATTGATTTAAAATTCTTTTTAATTAATTCAATGGGGATTCTAAATTGAGTTTGTGATGTTTGTATTTGAAAATTCAATGTTGGTTCTGTCATCTCCTGTTTTTTTTTTAGTTAAGTTTGTCGAGTCTTGTTATAACTTGTTTTAGACAACTTCATTAAGTTAAAGTCGCCTCTCCCTCCCTTCAGTTTTCTATTTTTTTTTCCCCACCTTTTTTTGCTTCTTAAAGTGACCGATGGGGTGCTACCAATTTATTCGTCACCCTCTGATATAGTGACACACTATTAATTTTTTTTAACTTACAACAAAACTTATTTCAATGGCAATAATGGACTAACTAGGGTTTAATTACTTTGTATCTTCTCTACTATTGTCTATTCACTCACATTCATTTAAATTAAGCTAAGGGTTTTTTCTACAGTGACTATTTGGAATTTAAACAATAATAATTCTCCATCTAACTGTTTGATATTGAAAATAAAAGCAAGACCTCCCTAACTCCAGAGCCTTTGCTTCAGGAGAGAAATAACGATCCCCCTTCCAAATGGTTGGTACAACTTTAGAGCTTATGGGCAACTTTGATTGAATGACTATCTCGTTTCGTGTCCCTTTGCAAGGCGAGTTGGATTGAAATGCATATACTTATAAGTAAACACTACAATTGATATATTTCATAGAATATCTAGTAATTTCGATGTAATACTGATGAAGTTTTGTTGAAAGTTGAAATTGCTGCAAAAACAAAATAAAAGATTTTAGAAGTTTTCAATGTTTTTTTTTGTTGCATAACAAGAAATCCATATTAAAAGTTTTTTTTTTGTTTCCTCTGTTTTTAATTTATTTTACTTTCCAATTGCTTTCTTTTTGTCACTTTTGCACCTATTTTTTTTTCAATTTCCATCAATGAGTAATAGAGAGGAAATAAATCAACCAAAGTCTCCATATAATGTTAAGTTCAATGAACTCTCGCCTTCATATCAAGAATCTAATTCAATTCAAAAACTGGGAAAAATACCAATCCAACAACTCCCAATACACTTTAATTTAAAGGAATGTCCCATGAGTTTCCAACATCAACTTCACATGTTAAACCAAGACAATTTACAACTGGTTTCTTCTTGTGGTAGTTCAATTGAACTCAAAGACATCATCCCACAAGATCATAATAAATTCAAAGATTTGGAAAAGGGGTTACAAGAAGATAACTTACCCGCTGAAGTAACTATTCCAAGTAATACTACTACCATAGAAATTGATAACAATGTTGGTATGTCAACAGAAAGAAATCAAGGCAACGACTGCACTCTCGGATTAAAAGAGATGTTCGTAATCACTATCAGTACTTACCACCAATTCGGGATGTTGATAACGCTATGTCATGCTGATTGGTTGTTTGAGAATCAAGCATTTCCTCCTTGCTTACTTTTATTCCTGATTATTGTAGCTGTTCATATTAGGGTATTATGGACATCTTACCTATAAGTTTATACGGTGCTTTTGATATCAGAGAATCCAAATTTTTATATACTTGTATATGGTTATCAATAAAAACCTTGGGTTTGCTTAGAAAAAAAAATCCTAATGTAAATTTACATTCATAAGAAGTATTAATCTCTTCAATGGTGTTACTTCAAAGGTTTAATGTAGAAGTGAATTAAAAAAAGAAGAAGCATTCCAAATTCGTTAAAATAAAAAAAAAATCTTTTAAGATGCCAAATGAAGTTTAAAACTATATAGGTGTAAACAACTTTCTGTTATTATACTTTCCTCTTGTAAAATTTTATCTCTCATAAGAACAACAAAAAAAAAAATTTGAAATTGCTGCAAAAAAAAAAAAAAAAAAAAAAAAAAAAAAAACGCCTATTTTTTGTGACTATGTGTTAACTCATTCAATGACAGCATGGGGGTTTTTATACATATAATTGAGACTGTGTTAGATGATTGTTTTTTTGTTTCTCTCTAATCAAAGTTGACCATCATTCATGATAAAATCTTGTTTCCAGATATAAATAAGCGTAGTAGATATTCAGCAGTTCTTTGCTATTAAGTGAAATAACCTGTTAGATAATCATCATGGTTATTACTGATTTACATCGGTATGATATCTATTTCTTTATCTTAGCATATCGATTATCTTGCATAGTTTGTAAACATATCTAGTATTTTACGTTTTTTTAAAAGAAAAAAAATAATAATGTTTTCTATAAAATCAGAAGTTCTTTCTTTACTTTAATGTTATTTCTGTTTGTACCTTCACAAATAGAACATATTCTCATATTCAAAGCAAAATCATTTCTACCAGAATGACAACTTCAGAGAATATGTATCATCCAATTAATCTAGATAATTCTAAGGAGAACTTATCACCAGATCTGAAATATCTTCCGATTCAACAACTGAATCAAACCAAGAAACAACCTCCACCAACCTTAGGATTATATAAAGTAGACTTCAATAGAAGTGAATGTCCTATTTATCTGCAAGATCAATTAGATGTGGTAAATCAAGACACTAATCTAATAACTAATGATAATAGTTTCACATATCTTATGAAAATTCCATTTTATCAATATCGAGATTCTAAAGATTTAGAAAAGGGACCACAGGAAGAAATATATCCTGTTGGTTCACCTAATCCCACCGCATTAGATAAAATGTGGGTAAAATTACACAAAGTAATCAAGGCACCAGTTGAGTAGAACTTTATTTTTTGTTTGAAAATAAGTTTGGTATGACTATCTAATTCAAAAGGTGAATAAATGTTTCCAACCAATTGTAATCATTGGATATTGTTATTCTTCTCACATTGGTATCAAGTTCTTACAATCAGAGTATCATCATACTTCTTTATGTTGTTTTGAAGAAAGTGTTTTAAAGCCATTTGGATTGAGAATAAAAGTTGTTTTACTTAAAATACTTGGATATACCTTATATATAAATATCGATTGCATTAATAAACTATTCTATTTACTCTTCTAACCCTTAATTCGCGAAAAAGAATATCATGTTCGTTCCCCCCCCCCCCCTCCGTCCGTACTCAAAAACTACACTTGATATATTGTGGCTGATTATGTTATCTTCCAACTAGGTATAAAACATGCTTTCAATTATAATCGAAATTACCCTTACTTACACTTAGGGATTTGCCTAAATTGTTATCACTAACAAATGTCAACATGTTTAATCGCTGAATAAAATGTGTGCGTGTTTTTTGGCAGCCAAAAATTTAATGACGTCATTACAAAAAAGAGAAAGTTGCAAAAAAAAAAATCAACAATTGTTAAGGGGATCAATCAATCAAAGTTCCGATTTATTCCATACACTTGGTAAGATATATACATACACACCTCTATATAAATATCACTCTTGGTGATTTTTTTCTCTCTCCAAATTATAATTATAAAAAAAAGTATTGAAAATATTTACCCATAGTGGATTGACCATTTGCTGCGAGTTAAGACCTCCTTTGTCTTTCTATCTTCAACATTGATGAATGTGTTGCGTTTTTAATTTTTAAATATAGACACATAACTCACACACACACACTCTCTCTCTAAATCCCCTTTGTGTTCTTTCTTTGGAATACGTTAACTTAATTATTGTCATATTGGTTTATTGGGTTAATGTTTTTAAAATAAAGTACTGGTTTGTTTACCCGCCAGTCTAGTCTCTTGATAACATTGATTACAATAGCGAATGTTTTTTTTTTCAAAACCAAAGTACTCCTTGTTTGACTCTCAAAATATGATTAGAGCTTATGTATATTAATTTAATAAATATATTACTATACTAAATCTCTCCAAATATCGTAAAAGGAATATCAGATTTATCAAACTACAAAAGCACAAAAACCCACACTTACATTACAACATTAAAAGCTTAAACAAGAATCAAAGAAGATGTTTAAGCTTTGTACACCTGAACCCAAATACAGCTATTTTGCCCTCGTCTTTTTTCTCCAGCAACACTTCTACCAATTCTAAAACACTTGCATATATATATATTTACTTACACGTGTATCATTACTCACTTCTCATCTTGTTTTGAGTCAAATAACATGTTTAATCTTAGTTTAAGGATTAATAAATCAATATATCCTCTGTACTCTAAAACTATATCATCCTTCAACAATATACCTCTCTTCTTAAAACAATCAACCATGGTGGAAGCCATCCTCTTTAATTTAGTACATGACTTAATTGAACTTCCGCAATCTTCAATGCATATTTGAATTCTATTATCAAATTTATTTAATTGTTTATAATAATATTTCTTAATTTCTTTTAAATCTTTATGATGTTTACTATAAGTGAAGATATTTTTCCAAAGTGTGTATGAAGCTCTCCTTGTTACTTCTAAGATTTCATCAACAAATACATCCAAGTATGGTTCTAATTCATCAGATACTTTCTCAGCTTTATCTTTTAACTTTTGAGTTCGTTTAGACATTATTGGTTTTTTTGTTATTATATATGTGAGTGTGTGAGTGTGTGTGTTTGTGGAGTATTACAAGGCGCTTGATTTTTTGGGTTTTTTTTTACAACCATTAAATGTGTGTTTCTTCTTTTTTTTTGCAGCTGCTGTTTTTTTCTATCATGGGGAAGAGAGCATATTGAAACATCGCCCGAAAGTTAAATGTCAAAACCTTAATTAATATAAAAAGAGAATGTATGTATACCCCCAGATCCTTGATGGTGTCAAGCAATGTACTGAACCCAATTTGTGTCATTTCGTCTGGCAAAACTAATATTTGGTGGTTGCAAATTTCTTTGAGGTAATTCCATAAAGTAATCCAAAATATTTATATAACATAAAAACCGCATTTCCCTATGGCATTATAGTATCGCTGATAGGTATCGTCTTATCCTTCAATCCATAAAATAAATCTCTCAAACAATCTTTCCCCATATCGATCTCATCAACAAATTGACCATCTATATGCAACGGATTTAATCTCCCTTCAGGGAAGTATGGTTCCAAAGTATCAATAAAATCACTACCTGCATTAAACTGAGAATAATAATGAAACGAAATCGTATCTCCCTTCCTCTCAATCTCTTGTTTCTCCCATTCCTTTTGTTCTTGTGTTGTGGGTAAAACTCTTAAACCAGACCATACACCAGCAATAGCAGCAGCACTTGCTTCCATAGTATGGAAATTCAATTGTGAAACAGCAACTCCCACAGTTGCTAAGGTAGGATCTTGTTGATTAAATGTATGGAGATATAGACCACTTACCCGTGATAAGTTACCTGGATTCACCACTTTTAAATCTTGTGTTTGGTGTAAGAATGGGAAATGGAAATGATATCCCGTGGATAACAAGATCTTATCATATTTCCCAATAGTCCCATCTGAGAAATGAACTAATCCTGTATCTGGATCAATATGGGATATGGTACCCTTGGGAATGATTCCATCAGAAACTAATGCATCATTTATGAATGGGAATATGGAATTTTTACCTCGCTTGGAATTAGTGGTTGATTTGGCAACGGGGACGATATATTGTAATAAATTAATTGTTGAGATTCCTCCACCAATAACCAAAACATCTAATCCTTCAAATTCTTTGGGGTTTCTAAATGATTTGGCATGCATAAGAACATTTGGAAATTTTGAATTGAATTTAGCTAAGCCTGGAATATTTGGTATAAACGGAACTGTATAATGACCATTGGCAATCACAACGGCGTCAAAAGATTCTGAATACCATTCAGCATTTCCTCGTGAATCCTTTTTGCGAATACTAATATCCCACTTCCCGGTATCTTTGTTCTTTATTAAACTCTCCACAGTGCTATTCAATCTAATATGTTCGTCTAATCCTTCATTCTTAATAAAATCACTAAACCTTCCAGTTAATTCTTGATGATACATAAAGGGATAAATCCTTCTAGTGTGTTTATCATAATACTTTTCATCATTTTGCATATACGAAAACCTTGTGAACCTGGCCAGGATATTGGTAAACAAATTAGGATATATCCCACTTCTATTCCATTCTAGTTCATTGTCCAATAAAGTTTCTTTTACACTCTTTTTCTCCTTCATTGGATTCTCAACTTTACTTACTTCAACCCCAGGTGGTGGTATATTAATAGGACGAATAACATGAGGAAGATGATAAGATTCACTATCTAAGATATGCTGTGGTGGAACAGGTAAATCGGCATCTTGGGTAACTGGTGCCCATATACCACCAGGTTGGTCTTTTTGTTCAAATACAACGATGTTGGAAAATAGTGGGTTTATTGGTCGCTCAATATGGCCAACGGTTGATTTACCATCTTTGGAGGTATGAAGAAATTCATAGAGGGTTGCTAGACCAGCCGGACCTGCTCCTATAATAGCAACTGAGTTGATGTCAAATTTAACCATTTATCGCTTTTGTTGAAGTGGTGATACTCTATTTAGAAAATGGAGATCTTTGTCGAAACTTATATAAATCTTTGAAGTTCAGATCGATGAGTTTGATTAGAAAGACAATGCAAAATGCTCTGTGGCTGTTAATATGTTGCGTAATAAGATGTGATTTAAAAGTGATGCGAAAAAACTTTGCAGCTCATTGATGCCGGATTTAAGAACTGTGGCATCGGAAAAAAAACAAGATCCTTTCTTTTTTAGTTTGACGTTTCTTTTTTTAGAAGATGCATAGAAAAATTATGCATGTAACTGTGGCTAGCAACCTCGCTTCTAGAAGAAACGTCAAATAAGTTCTAGCAAAACTGGATAACATGGAAGTCCTCAATTAAAAGCTTTATTTGCAACTTGTAATCACAGCATTGTAAAGTGTCTATAAAGTTGAATCTATTACTTGAATAAAAAAAAAAATAAGAAAACGACTATAACAAAAAAAAAAACTCAAAACCTCTATGTAAAAACTAAAAATCCTTTTTTAACATCCCATCAATTTATGTTTGGGGAAAGTATATCCACCATCTTTAAAAGAAGTCAAATTCACATTCTCATAAATATTCAAATGCAGTTGAATATAATCATAAGTTGGATAACCAGCTGGATCACATCCAACATTAATTTGATTAGCAGGTTGATATATTCTAACATAATCAATTCTCATAGTTACAGGGAACATTAACGAGTTCCAATCAATATATGCCCAATTATTAGAAAGACCTAAATTCATAATCAATGACATTGGTTCTTTTGAAAGAGGTCTCCATCCAATATTCCCGTTAGGATGAAGAGCTTGAGAATAAACTGTAAGTGTTGGTTCTCTTCCAACATACCAAGTGAGATATCCTTTCTTTGGATCATTTAAATATTCAAATCCATAGCGTTGGAAATTATGTGGTAAGCCGTCCCCAAATTCATACCAAGTGTGATTTAAAGTAGTAACCCCGGAAAGTGCTTGTTGGAAAGGGCCACCTGCATAAGTATTCATAGTTGTCACTGATTGATTATAAATTTCCAAAAAATCGTAATCTGGAATATACCAAATATCGAAGGGGGCTAATTGTAATGATTGCGAAGCCACCCCCACATTTGGCATTTTCCCAGTTGGGTCACTTGACATTGCCGCTTCCAAGACATCAATTTCAGGTGCACCTCTTCCAACACCTCGATTAGGATGGTCTGCACCCTGACATGTACATGAATTCAATCTTTGGCCCGGTAAATAACTGATCCCATCTGGAGACGATTGATTAGGAGTAATACCTGCATCACAAGCTTCATAAGAATATGGCCAAACACCTTCTGTACTAGCCAAATAACCTGGTCTTCCTAAATTTCCCATTGTCCATAACCCAGGCCATAAACCACTAACGGTACCATAATTGGGTAATCTAGCTGAGAATTCAATTTTCCCCTGAGTAAAACAAAATTTATTCCAACTTTGAACCATACCACTTCTATAAAATAAATTATGGTTCTTAAAAGCATCCATACGTAAATTTAAAGTTCCGTTACCAGTGCTGACTGCATCAGGATCATACCATTCCAAATCCTTCGTTGCATCATAATGGAGATCCGGTGCAGTGAAAAACTGATCATCACCTTCGTAAAAAGTTCTTCCTTCAGCATTAAACTCATCACTGAAAACTATTGGCCAATTTTCTCCATTTTTGCTCTTCCAAAACATGGCCTCCTGAGGTGTATCTGGGTCAACTAAAGATTGTCTAATGGCCGATAACATAGGATAAGAATATTGGGTTAATACCTCGTATGATTGGGGCACGGCATGGTGAGTGACTCCACTAAATGTGAGTACAGGTATGAGAATGAAAACTAATAAGCCAAATATGAATAATACTATTAATGCAAGTAATCCACTAAATGATCTCCTATCCATGTTTTTCAAATCGTGCATAAATCTATTCTTATCATATTCCGCATCCGATATTGGATCAGGGTTATGTAAATAGTCGTCAGGCTCTTTTTCATCGATATGCAAAGGAAATGACAGCGCAGGATATCCTCCAAATGGTGATAACTCTGATGCAAAAGGTATAGGTGAAGCATTACTTCCTCCACGAGAACCATAAGAACTATTTCCTGTAGTTATTGAGCCATTCATCGATTCTTGTGACATAGAAATTGGTCTGCCGCCAATACCGGCTGCACTAAGACCACCAACCTGTAAATGAGATGCTAATGAAAGTGAACTAACTACTCTTGAGCCACCTAGATTGGGATATCTGTCAAATTCTGCAGGAGGAGAGCTCATTAATCGAGTATGGTCATCAGTTGTGTCTAGTAACATATTTGAACTTCCGTCCCGAGATGAATAATACCCTGAACCTTGGGTGAACTGGTGGGCATTTGGGTTATAAAGATGGCGGTTGGAATTATTTGTAGTTGAAGATGTTGATGATTCTTCCGATGAAGATGAGGAAGAAAAGTTGGATGGTTGTGTTCTTGGTGGATGTATTTGATCTGCAAATGGGTTATGGGGATTTATGGGTGGTGAAACATCTTGGGAATATACTGAGCTTTCTTCACTGCCTTCATTGTTTGTCGATTGGTTAAACTGAGGTGTGTTGGAGGTTAAATCTCGCGTCATTTTTATTTGTGTCCTTGGTATATAAGTAATGTATAAACGTATGGGGTATCACGAGCTATCACGAGCTCTTATGTAGTAGTATGTGATTCGGGGACCCCTTTATTCGTAAGACGAGAAAAAAAAATCGAATGTTGAAAACGTTTCTTTAACTTTATAGAAACTTTTGTCTTCTTGGCGCGTGGTTTATTCACTAAAACTATGAGTTCTTTAAAAAGGTAGACCACAATTGAACAGTTTTGTATGAAATATATAAAGCGGTATTCGGGAGTTGAAGAGAAAAGTAAAAATTAAAAAAAAATTCAAGCAAAGGAAAAAATGGGCATTCAAAGTAAAAAAAAAAAAAGAAAAGTTTTACTTACCATGAAACGGTTGGAAAACATCTTTGTGTATGTATGTGTCAGCGTGTGTGTGTGCTGTGTGTTAAAATAGTATCAAGTAAAATTTAATTGAAAATTTCTTTTTTTGCCTCGTCTTGTTTGTGACGGATCAATTGTCCAAAGAAAATATTATTTTTTTCTTTTTTCTTACTCAATTGAAGAACATCAGGAAAAATAAAAAATAAATTGCTGCAACCGAAACCCGTAATATGCAGGTCTAAAAAAGAAAAACGTTTTTTAAACCACCTCAACATGTAAAAAAAGTCTATAGTGATTCCCTTTACCATTGCCATCTAGGAGAGTAAAATCCCTTCATATTTATTCCTAGTCATTCAATTGAGCAAATCTCAAAGATAAAACAAATACTCACCTAAACAAGAAATGGCGCGGTATCAAATGAGAAGGTCTGGAACCTTTTTTACTCCTTTGAAATCTCATGAAACAAATCCAGAAAAAAAAAACTTCAAAATCGCGTCTGTTTTTTATACGTCAGTTATTGCACAAATAAAATAAAAAGGAGTAAAATCTAGATTAGTATACAGACCAAAGCTGGGGTTTGTTATAGATTAGTATGCTCTCTTGTGAATATCGGGCCAAAAGATCCTTTGAATGAGGAAATGTAATATGACAATTTCTAAGCATTTTTCAGCGGTTGTTTTATGTACAATGATGAAAAAGGCCAGCGTGGCTACAGCAATCTTAAAACATTTTTTTTTGTTGAAAAAAAAAATATCTTTGTTTGGGTCAATCAAAAGAAAAACAAAATTTCCAAAAAAACCTTTCGAAAGAGGAAAAAATATGAGTCACGTGAGCTGGTTTCTAATTTTAGAGTAAAAAAATGGCTCAGATCGTCATCTGTAATATCATTGAGATTTGATCATATTATAGGATCCGCTTCGTTCACTTGGTAGCTTTCTCTATTAATATTTAAATCGGACATTTCTCTATCCAATATTCAGTTGACTTCTAGTAAAGTTGCCTGGTATATATTTCGAGACTTGTCAACAGACATATTTTATATGGCGATCTTCATGAATTATCTTATTCTTATTTCAGGCTTCCGCTTCCATTAGCTGTAATCCATTTCAAACATTTGCTGTGTAAGTTATGTTCAGTGATTTATGTAAGTAGAATTGTTCTCTTTGTGTGCTTCATCTCTGTCAGTTTCACACAAAAAAATTAGTAAAACAACCAAAACATTTCCCCCCTCTCCCCGATATTATATATAATTTGATATTGACCTATATATGTAAATCTAGCTCCTAGAAGTATGAAAATTAACTGTCGTAATTTTATTGCCATAATTACGCAGATCCAATTTTTTTTTTTGCAGCCTTTGGCTAAAAATAAAAAAAATGATCATTCACTCAATTACGAAAGAAATCGGGGAGAAGTCTAAGAAAAGATTATTCTAAGTGAGAAGAACTTACCAATTCACTCATTTAGTAGTTAAGAATATATTCATATATATTATTAACCGAAAATAGAAAATTGCTGCTGATCTTTTCTAAAGCAACATGCATAGAACCTCCAACTGCTTTGTCAATGTCAAGAGATTTAACGTATAATACTCCAAACTTTACGATCACTAATGTGGATGGAGAGCAAGAATTTCAGTTTCATAATTATCCTGGATATAATAATACAATAGCGCAAGATGACCGGGAAGATGAGCAGGACTTTACATTTCACTCTAATAATGCTTCTCATGAATCATTGCCAGGATTCACACCAATTGAATACACTCAATCACAAGCCACGTCGTCTTCTCATTACGAAAAACTAGATGATGGCTCATCTTATATAACAGACTCAACTACTTATTCAAATTCATCAACCTACTCCAAAGGTGCAAATTCTTCAATTTATGATCTTCAATCTACTGAAACTGCCACATCCCTCGTTACAAGCACATCCAATGCTGCTGATGATGCTTCTCCCTTTGGAGGTTATTCACCTAATTTATTTTTTTTATATTGGGATGAAAAAGAACCAGATGATTACTTGCATAATCCAGACCCCATTGCTGATGCAGAATACGAGAAAAATCGGTTATGGCATGATTTGAGACATATGGATAAAAGATCATTCTTTGGATTACTAACCTTTATAATATTATTTCTAGCTGCAATTGGTTTATTTATAATTTTCCCAATCTTAACCTATACCACTAGTGGTCGGAATAAAACCTCTCCGGGTGTCATCGTTGGTGAGACTATACTCACGGACTATGTATATCCCATGATATCATCGATCAGAACTAACCTAGTTGACCCAGACACTCCCAAGGAATTTCGTGAATGGACTAATCCAACGACTGGTGAAAAATGGCCGCTTGTATTCAGTGACGAATTCAATAGTGAAGGTCGCACATTCTATGAAGGTGATGATCAATTCTTCACCGGTATGGATTTCCATTATGCAGCTACAAATGATTTAGAATGGTATGACCCTGATGCAATCACTACTATGAACGGAACCCTTCAACTACGTTTAGATGCCTTCAAAAACCATGATAAATATTATAGATCAGGAATGATTCAATCATGGAATAAATTCTGTTTTACCCAGGGGAAAATTGAATTCTCGGCCCGGTTGCCCGGGTACGGAAATATAACTGGGTTATGGCCTGGGTTATGGACAATGGGGAACTTGGGAAGACCAGGTTATTTAGCAACAACAGATGGAGTATGGCCATATACATATAGTTCTTGTGATTCTGGTATAACTCCCAACCAATCATCACTGGATGGGATAAGTTACTTGCCTGGACAAAGACTTAATTCATGTACTTGTCCCGGTGAAGATCATCCTAATCCCGGTATTGGTAGAGGTGCTCCTGAGATTGATGCCTTGGAAGCCCAGATTCTGTGGGGTTTAGGAAGAGTATCACAGTCTCTACAAGTGGCTCCGTATGATATTTGGTACGTGCCTGATTATTCATTTATTGAGATCCATAATGCCAGTGTATCGGAAATGAATTCTTATGCTGGTGGCCCATTTCAGCAAGCAGTATCTTGCGTTACATCCTTAAATCTATCCTGGTATGAATATGGAGATCAGATGGGGCATGATTACCAAAAGTATGGCTTTCTGTATTTAAACGATCAGAATAAGGGTTATGTGAAATGGTACGTAGGAGATTCGCCTTCGTTCACGATAAATTCACTAGCATTACATCCTAATGGGAATGTGGGCTGGAGACAGATTCCTATGGAACCATTGGCATTGATTATGAATTTGGGTATTTCAAATAATTGGGCATATATAGATTGGCCAAGTTTGGTTTTTCCTTCAATTATGGCTATTGACTATGTTAGGCTATATCAACCTCTGGATCAAATCAATGTTGGTTGTGATCCAGAGGGATATCCAACTTTTGATTACATCGAAAAACATCAGAAAATCTACCAAAATGTCAATATAACTTTGTTTGAGGATTCGGGTTATAGTTTCCCAAAGAATAAACTTACTGGAGGATGTTAGGTAACGCATTTGTTTTCAATCATTTCTATGGGATGTAGGGAAATAGCAGTAAAATGGTAGCAAATACATTCTTCTATTTATATTAAAACCATTATATTCTACATTACTGACTCTTTTGCGGTGATTAAATCCGAGTATACTTCAGGCGAGGGCAGTAACACAGCATTCTCGATCTCTGTGTTTAGCTTTTGTAACCTATCTAATAAATAATACCATGGTCAGTGTTAGGAAATAATTCATTCAAATCATCAATATCATCATCCAATCGAAAATTTCCTTGTGATAAATTAACAAAATTGATAATCCCATTATTAACAATTGCAAACACGATAGTCCTATTACCATTCTTTAATTTCTCGTCGCGCAATTTAAGATATTTGTTCCTGGTTTGAACATCTTGTGATAATTTAGCCTGTCGTTCCACTTGTCTTGCTTGTCGAATTTCCTTTTTTGATAATGCCATCGTATTCTTCTTTTTCTTTTGGGTAGTAGTTGTACTTTGGGTGGTCTGTGGTGGTCTGGGTATGCTGCTTAACTGTGCTTGTAACTTGTGAATTGTTGCAAGCGATGGGAATAAGTTGGACTTATTTGTATCCATCACAAAAAGTTGGAAATCTGGAGGTGGTGGGGCTTTCTTGGAGAATGAATTGGTTGGTTTCCAAACATTGAATGTTATTAGCGGCTGGTCCATCGGTTGTGAAGAGATCTTTGAAAATTTTAATGATACTGATTTGTATACTTCTTGATAATTGAAATAATGCTTGGTTTTGAAATGCAAACAATGACCTATTGGATATGAAATTAACCCCCATTCTCGTGCAATTGATTTTAAGTATCGATACCTTTCTTCACTTGCTCCATCTATAACGGTTTTCGTTGCTTCATTGTGACTATTTGGCTCTCTACTAGTGTAGCCTTGAATCATGTATCCCAATCTCTTCAAATATGAGTATATTTGATACTTTGCGACATCCAACTCAGCCAAACAATATAAGTACTCTAAATCAAGTGCCAACAACTTCCCTTCCTCCACAAATATTTCGGTTCCGTCTCCATTCGTTAAGTAATTCTCGTAATCCTGGTCAGCAAGGTATACAGTCATGCTACCCCGCTCAACCAAATATACACATTCATAAGCACATAGTGTCACTCCCCCTTTTATTCTCCCAAAATTCTTCGGCACACCCACATCACGGAAATAATTCCCCTTGGGGTGTTCGACATAGCATTGTCTCACATTCGGTCTCCAAACACCAACCAAACTCTGTTTAATATGATGTCCTCGAGTACTTTTAAGGGCTTTGTACATTGCCTCGCGAGACTCTTGAAGAGCGGTGGTTTGGATAAGGGTTCCATCGGGTTCGAATTCTTTTTCACCTCGTTTAGGAATTGTGGATATCGCTGTTGTTGCTATGGATTTAGATAAAAGTTTCCAGTCTTGGATTTCGTCCTCTATATCATGCGATGCTTCTGATTTGGGGATAATTGCTTCATCGTCGGACATTACGTAATGAAGGTGGAGGTTATTACCAGTGTACTAGTAGTTACAGGAAGAGCGATGATGATAGTTTTACAAATGGGGCGTGTACTTGTTACCAAAAGCCTAGAAAATTCCTTTGGCAGCTATCGAAGAAAAAAATCTCGCACTGTCCGATATCGAGCATACAATGGACATCGGATGAACAAATCCAAAAATATTACATTATATCGCCAAAAGTCTGATAAACACTTAGTCATAGGTGGTATGATTATATTTTGTTAGGCTCTCTATGGGCCATTGCTAACAAAAATAATCTGAAAATTGCCTCCTAAAAAGAGTTGGTTCTCTTATTTTTTTTAGTATAATTAGTTATGTAGTTCCATTTTTTTGTGCGAATTTTGAAAAAAATGTCCATTTTTACATTCATTTTCAGAAAATTGTGCGCTCTTAACCACCACATGACAATGGGGATAATCCCATTCTTTCTTGGTAATCGTATTAATATAGCCAAGTAGATATCAATGGCTCCTATCAAAGCTCTCATTAAAGGAATCCGGTTCGTTCTATTTTCTTACTAGCAAAAATGTTGGTTCCTAAAGTAGTGTGAGTGCGAGAAAAAAAATTCACAATTTCACCACAGTTTTTCTTCAATCCCAACAAATCACAGGGTATATCATTGTGGACTTACCCAACGTATACTTAACTATGACTGATAATCCAGTTACTTTTCAACAAGTGGTATGTGCTCTTTTTTGTTGTTGTTATTTACTGTTAGGGGTGTTGCGATATGCTTAACTTTCCAGCCAGATTTGATTTCCTTCTCGCTGTCATAAAACACATTGAAAAGATCTTGATGGGAAGGAACCTCAAATTCAACCCCCATGTAGCGCACACTTTCTGTATTTTTATAACATCTTTTACTAATTGTTCAAAAAAATGAAATTAGGCCGAATCAATACTTCAAGACATGTTAACCAATATAGTCAAACAACAAACCTTAACAACACTCGCCAATCATATTAGTATCCAAAGAGAAACAGCAGGAAATCATGATGAGAATTTCCCCCATATTACGAATTTACAAGTTGGCCTGACATTGGATATATTTGGACAAGATAAAAATAAATTGAAAGTGGCAGAGACTTCGAGATATTTTGGGTGTGAGAATTGCGGAAGAAAGATTGCTGGAGGAAGATTTGCTTCTCATGTTAATAAATGTTTGGAAAGAAGGAGAAAGTAAAATATGGGACACATTACAGGTTGTTCTTCAACCTGTTTTTGCTGACTTTGGTGGGAAAATCAATGTGGGGGAGGGGGTTGTATATGAGCGGGGGGTGAGAGAGGCAATTGGCCACAATACGTACTTTTTTGGGTTTGTTGCCTAGTTACTACGTTTGGAAAAAAAACAATGGGGTAGTCCCTAATTGTTGGAGATTTCCCATGAACATCGAAGGGCCAAGATTAAAACGAAGAGAGGAGAATCAGTTGCCAGCAATTAGATTCGCTGTTTCCCCGGTTATTCGCTTATTTAGAGTAGAGGAGTAATCGATTCAAACCCCGTTAGTTCCAATTGAGGTTGCTTACATCTCAGATGTTTGTTCTTGTTGCGATAGAGACAGAGAAAGAAATGTTTCTATAAGTGTATTAAATGTACTCCCTATTATAAAGTAGCTAGGCGACTTAGAATGTAATTAGTAAAGGATCCATTGTTAGTTGAGCCATCAAAATATACAGAGTACTTATAACCTTAGATCTCATTAAAGTGGAATCAAAAGCGGAAGTATACACGCAATTAAAGCAAAAGTTTATAAAAAAACCAACAAAGGAAGGGCAAAAGAAAAAAAAAAAGAAAAGAAAAAAAAAGTTTTTGCGGGGAAAACCAAAAATCTTTTGTTGAAAAGGGGAATTAAAAAAAAAGAGCTTAAAGTTTTTCCCCTTTGATAACCATGGCTAACCGAGAGACATGAATAATAAGAAATTATAATCAATCATAAAACCATATACCTCCAAATTTCTCCCTCCTTAACCAAGAAAAAAAACCCCACTCGCTATTCAAATATTTATATATATCCCCCAACTTTTTTCACTTGCTGCAAAAAGAAAGAGAAGAAAAACATAGATAAGATAAGATCAACCACAAAACAGACAAACTATGACGGGTACAACTTTATTCTCTAAAGAAGACTTCAGCAAAGAAGTTGCTTTGGCTCAATTACCATTCAAAACCAACATTCTTGATAATGTTCCAATTAAGGGTACAAGAACCAATGCCAACTATTCGCCAATTTATCGAAACAAAGCATTCCCCAATCGTTTAATCACTTCAATTCATCCTGATTTGGACACTTATTATAAATTCTTTATGAATGCAGTGGAATTAAATAAGGATAAGCCATGTCTTGGTTGGAGACCTTATGATTATAATACCAAGACTTCAGCTGACTATTATGTAAATTACACCTATGGACAAGTTAGTGTCAAAAAGAAGAATATAGGTGCTGGTTTTATTAGATCCTTATTAGAAAACCCATTCAAGAATCTTGAATTAGAATCTCATAGGAAAATTGAAGGGCATTTACGTGATTGGTCAAGTTATGGGAATAAATTAGGTCCATTAACAAATGAAGATTATGCCATTGAAAAGGATACTTCATTTATTTTATCTATTTTTGCAACAAATAGAACTGAATGGATGTTGACTGATTTAGCTTGTTGTGCTTATTCAATTACAAATACTGCTTTGTACGATACGTTAGGACCAAATGTCACTGAATATCTTTTGGAGTTAACTCAATCGCCAATTGTTGTATGTTCAATGGATAAAATTGAACCCCTTTTGAAATTAAAAGAAAAATACCCTAAAGAATTAGGCAGTCTTATTTCAATCGTTTCAATGGACCCTGCTAAACATATCCCAACTGAATTATTTGAATGGGCATATTCTTTAAAGGTTGTTATTCAAGATTTGGATCAAATTGAAAAAATTGGTGCAAGAAGTCCAATTAATGAATTACCTCCATCTCCGGATGCTTTATATACTATTTCATTTACATCAGGTACAACTGGTTCTAAACCTAAGGGGGCAATGATTTCTCATCAGAATGTAGCAGCATATGCTTCATTTTTATTGGAATTTGAACCTCAACCAACTGAAACTGATAATAAGGCATTCATCTTCTTACCATTAACCCACATTTACGAAAGAGAAACTAGTACCTTTGCAATTGTTACTGGTTATTATTTGGGTTTCCCACAATTAACTGTTGGTAAAACTGGGGTTAATGCGTTTAATAATCTTATTGATGATTTAAGAATCTTTAAACCAACTTATTTTTCAATTGTTCCTAGAATTTTAACTCGTTTAGAAGCTTTGGTTAAGAGCAGAATTAAAGAATTACCTGAATCAAGTCAAGAAAATGTCAATAAGATTATTGAATATAAAATGAGAGAGCATAGTAAATATGATGGTAGTACTGGATTTGATTCAACTATTGATAATTTTGCTCCATATAAGGAATTGCGTACATTTATTGGATTTGATAATTTGAAATGGGTACAATCTGCATCTGCCCCCATTGCTCCATCTACACTTGTTTATTTGAAAGCTAGTTTAAATATCGGTATTCGTCACTTATATGGTTTGACTGAAGTTGGTGCTGCTATAACCTGTAGTGATCCATATGAAATGAAACCAGGTTCATGTGGGAGTATTAGTTTTTCCGGAGAATTCAAATTACGTAGTGCAAAGGAGATGGGATATGATGTTAATAATAATCAAGGTGAAATTTTAATTAGAGGTCCGCAAGTCTTTAAAGGTTATTATTATAATAAGGAAGAAACTGATGGTGTTTTTAATGAAGAAGGATGGTTTCATTCTGGTGATATTGCAAGTATTGATCCTAAGAATGGAAGAATTTTCATTACTGATAGAGTAAAGAATTTCTTTAAATTACAACAAGGTGAATATATTTCACCCGAGAAGATTGAAAATAGGTATTTATCTTGTAATCCTACAATTGCTCAGTTGTATGTCCATGGAAATTCATTAAAAACTTATTTGGTTGGAATTGTTGGTATTGAATATGAAAAGGGGTTGAAATTTTTAAATGAGAATTTTGGATATAATAAGATTGCCATGAGTGCAGATGAATTGGTTGCTGAAATGAATAAAGTTGAAGTTAAAACCAAATTTTTAGAAAGTATGAATAAGAATGTCAGAGATAAATTAGATGGATATGAAATATTACATAACATTCATATTGAAATTAATCCATTGACTGTTGAAAGAGATGTTGTTACTCCTACATTTAAGATTAGAAGACCAGTTGCTTCCAAATTCTTTGCTAAAGTTTTCCATAGATTGTATGAGATTGAACAATCTTTAGTATTGAAGGCTAAATTATCGACTGCAAAATTGTAAGTTTTATTATTAATATTTTTATTTTTGTATAGCGTCGTCCTTATGACTTCCTATTTTGGAAGTTAGTACCGATGATTACTTTACGTAGATTAAAAAATAAATTTGTTTGAATTGATTGACTCATACGAGGCAAGAAAAAATCGTTTTGTAATTTAGAACAAAGAGAAATTTGTTACGTAAGAAAAAAAACTGACTGGTTGCTACCAATTTTACACTTTGATGATGTGCTGAAACAGAAAACCCCAAAGTTTTCTATTCAAAGTTTTCACTTTTTTCTTTTCTTTTAAAGTTTTTTGACTTATACAAAAAAGTTAACGTGGTTGTGTTTTTTTTTTTACTTTTAGCTAATATTTTGTTTAATAAAGGAATAGCTTGGTTTTGCATCTTCAGTATTTTTGACATTATAGACACACGCCGAAAACCGCATATCCAAAACCAGCCTTACGATGATTGCTCCACCACCTCCTATAGTCATCGACTCACAAGCTATCAGTGGAATAACTGGTTCTATATCAATAGCGTGCTGGATAATCGTCTTTGCACCTCAAATATACGAAAATTTTCAACGGAAATCTTCAGAAGGTTTATCATTACTGTTTATAATATTATGGTTAGCTGGTGATGTGTTTAATGTGTTGGGATCCGTTTTACAAGGAGTATTACCTACAATGATCATCTTGGCTGTTTATTATACCCTTGCTGATATCGTATTATTATGGCAATGTTTGGTTTATGGACATGGAGAAAAACCAGATTTGATACATTTATCCCCAGCAAATCCAATTAATGAAGATGTCTTGGAGACAGTTATGAGCGACGGAGGAGCTGAACACCATTGTCATTTCCATCAACATTTACAAGATGCCGAAGAAGAAGAGAGTAATGGGTTTATTGATCGCGATTTAGAAGTAAGTAGTGAGGCTAGTTCGTGCAGTTCTGTATCAAAGTTATCACAAGCTCAATCTGTACTATTGAATACTTTAATGGTAGCCTTGGTCATTCTTTCAGGTATAATTGGCTGGTATATTTCATTCATTAGAGAAGCAGATCATCAGAGAAAGCATCCTGGACGCATACGTCTCCCTGAAGAATTGGTATTTGATCCATTGGCTCAATTTTTTGGTTGGTTATGTGCCATATTATATTTAGGTTCAAGAGTTCCACAAATTGTCTTAAATTATGAACGTAAATCGTGTGATGGGATTTCATTTATGTTTTTCTTGTTTGCATGTTTGGGTAATTTAACATATGTGATTTCAATTTTGGCGATTGATACAAGTTTGAATTATTTATGGGTAAATTCTTCTTGGTTGGCAGGGTCATTGGGAACGTTAGCTTTGGATTTTACCATTTTTGTTCAATTCTTTATGTATAATGAGAATGTTGACTCAGATTCTGAAAGTGAATTGCCAACTGAAGAAAGTTCATTGATGACCAATCAAAGAGAGGTGACTTATGGAAGTAATTGATTTTTAAGGGATACATTTCTTGGTTATATATGATATATAAAAGACATACAAAATATAGAGGAAAACAAAGAGAAAATCTTTGTATTTGGGACTATGGGGTTTGCACTTTATACCTTTTAATATTAAAAAAATATTTATTGTAACTTAAAATATATTCGTTATGAAGGATGATAACTCCTCTTCTTTTCCCGAGGGGGAAGCTCGTAAGGAACTAAAAAGAAAGTTCAAGTTAACTAAGTATCTCTTTGTTAATACCATGGTTTGGTTTCATATCAGCAACCTTTTTTTTTCGTTTCGAGATATTTAAGTTCAACAGTACCATTAACAATATGGTCTCGAGAAAAGTAATAAGCTTAGTTCTTTGATGGTGTATAGGATGATTGACAAGTTGAATACATGATTGATTGTCTTCGATGACAGCGTAATTAACGATAATATCAAATTCCTTGAACAATTGTAAGAGCCATAATAGTTTCTTTACTATTTCCGCCAATGCCATATATTCAGCTTCAGTTGTAGAAAGTGTCATACTAGCTTGCTTCTTACTTTTCCAGCTAATTGCGGCGCCAGATAACCAGATGATATATCCACGGATTGCTGAGTCACCAGCAATCAAGAGATCGTCGGCATATAATCCAACATACGTAGTTCCATTGGAGTACAATCCCAATTCTTCAAACATTCGTTTGTAGTCATTATCTTCAAGTAATTTGTTGATGGTCACGTTCAGACATATAGTGCTTGCTTTAGTCCATATAATGCTTTGTTCAATTGACACTCCAAGGTGTTGTTTTTCAAATAAACGTACCCTGCTGCTGATTCATAAATAAATCTTCTTTCACCTCTCCATTTCAGAAGTCTGTTGTCACATCCATCTGATGTACCATTTTCCCAGTTTTTGCGGCCAAAGCAAAGAACAATCTAATTTACTCACTTCTTATTACAGGGGCAAATGTCTCAGTATAGTCCGTTCCTTCTTTTGGACTAAACCCCGAGCAGTCAATATAGCCTTGTATCTCCCATCACCCTTGATATTATATACCCATCCACATCCAATTACCCTTCTCTTATCTGGTAGTTCCTCAAGGCTCCATGTTTCAGTAGTTTTCAAAGCTGTCATTTCTTCATTCATTGCAGTAATCCATTTTTCTTTCTGAATTCCGTCCTCTCATCCTGATATGATGTGGGAATCCTTTTCTCTTTAGGAACTGTGACCATACCTACACTACCAGCAATAAATGGTTCAGTAAAGTATTTGTCAAGAACAAAAGTATCAATAACCATATTAAAGAACACTACCTATATCTAAAAGACGTAGTGAATCTCAACTTGACGCAAGCATCAAGAATTCTTCCTCTAGTAGCTTCTTAAACCTTTCATTCTCGTATAGCTTATAGTAGATTTCTTCGTCAATACGTTTCATCTATCAACTTGTTTCATTTATACGATTCGCAGACGAGAATAGCCATTCAACGAATCACAAAAGGAAGCATCAGGAAGTAGTGCTTAGATTAACCCATGACAAGCTTTCACGATAGAACGAAGAATCCACAAGACTACAAATTTATTGAAGAAACCCATGGGCAATATTTTGATTAATAGGATTGGATGAATACCTGTGGTTGAAATAATCCATTAGAGAATCCTGGTTAATACATTCATCGGATAGGTCCATAAAAATTAGACTATCGCATTCACTCAAGTCCAAAATATTCTGAGAGTTCAGTACAAATTGTAAATACATCACTGATTGAGGCACTTTCAACTGCTCAAGAACAAGCTCACGTACTGATATCACAGATGTTTCAAGTTTTCCCAAGTTATTGAAGTTGCCATGAAGCCTCACAACCAACAAACGTAGCAACCTTAAGTTTTGAGGTAAGCTTGACAAGTTGATACATTCAGCTTCTATGCGAAGATTCTGCAAGTTCTTTCCAATGACTTCGGGTATTGCCAGAAGTGGCGGATAAATAGTTAAATGTTTCAAAGAGTCAGGAGCTCTCAAAGATAACTCTCCTGAAATAGCATCGATAGTTTGACCATTTTAACGGGTTTAGAAGTTCTAATTTCACTTCCCCATAGAAAGTACCTTTGAATGACAATGACTGTAAACTTGAGTGCAAAGTCAAAAGATCTTCCGGAAATATTCTGCTCTTCTCAATGATCAACCTTTTGCAAGACGTCGTCTTCGATATTAATCTAGTCACAATAGCTCTTGGACACCACTGAAATTTGGCTTCCGAAACACTATTACAATCAATAGGAAGGATCTCATGGTTTCAGCACCCGAATCGAACATTCAATCTTAAAGGGAATAGCTGTAATTGATTCTTTATTCTTTGAAATTCAACACCTGTATAATCATAACCGTTGATATAATAACTGATAATCATTTCTTAATATTTGAAATCAATTTCAGATTGATATTCCGAATACTTTCAACATCGTGAATTGATTCAAACAATGCAATAAGAGGTATGAAGTTAGGATATCGGGTGCAAAAATCAAGGAATGTTTTTACCGAAAATGGTTGATATCTACGACACAGATAGTCTTAATGTTCTCCGAATTCATAATGTTGATTATCTTTTATAATTGCCTTCATCAGTATTGGAGTCCAAATCACTCTTCCAAAACTTGAAGCTCAGCCAAGTTGATGTACTTTTGCAAATAATATTCTCAATTGTAAACATTTGTTGTTCGAATTGCGCAATCCACATATTCTCCTTTAGTGGACATGTTTTCTTTTGTCAGAATAAAAACATCTGGCACATTGACTATTGTTCTAATGGACTTTAGTTTTTAAGATCATCCGATAAAGCTTAATTCGGTTAAAATAAATAAATCCCATTCTTTAATTTGCATTCATTTTTAAACCTCGGTCAACAAAGTCTTTTGTTGTCGGAAATAAAATTTGTTTGTTACACAAAAGTCAAATCGAAAATGGAATTAAAAAAAAGCTTCCGGTTAACTCCGTTCCAAATTGAAATTACGTAAGCGGTTAAACTTTATTCCCACTTAAAATAACCATAAATACTTAGTCCTTTGTCTCAAAAAGTTAACTAGGGTGTAGTGTTAAAAACAATCTCCAAAAAATGGATACAAAAGAGAGAGAGAAATTAGTTAAGAAAAGAAATAGAATTAGTTTAGCCTGTGGAGTGTGTAAGAAGAAGAAAACCAAATGTGACCGAGGAAGACCTTGTAGTTTATGTGTTAAAAATAAAACAGAAGAGCTTTGTACTTATGAAGAAAGACCAAATATCTCACCTAATGGTAAAAGAAGAAAGTATAGTGAGAAAAGTGAACCAGCTGCAAATTATAACCAACGCAATGTTAAGCTAGAACAACAACGTGACTTAGATCACATCAAAGATACGTTAGCGAAACAAAAGAATGAGATTTGCGTTCTAATACGCAAATCAGAATTAGAACATCTCCAAGAAAAGGTCAAGAGGCTAGAAACTGAAGTCGGAGCAAAGAAACATCTGGAAAATCAAGAGTCACCAACAGAGGAGCAAGCACAAGAACAAAAACCTGAAAAATACGGGTTTCCGGAGGTATACGTCGATCCTGCTGATGATGTAGTTTTCAACAAGTCAATAAACTCATATAGAAAAGTGATATTTACCTATCATGATGAAACCCTACCTGGACATATCCCAATGGAAAACATCATGGCTGACCGAATAAGTCCGGTTGATCCTGGGTTATCACTTACAAGCAAGATACAACTTTCTCAACTACCTAAACAAGAACATTTCCTAGTAGGAGTGAATCCATTTAATGATCCTCAAGACATTATTAATTTTGATGATAAAGTTATCCCAGAGAATCGGGGTCGAAATCGAGCAACTTATTTTTCC
Source organism: Hemisphaericaspora insectamans (assembly GCA_030578955.1). Lineage (NCBI taxonomy): Eukaryota > Fungi > Ascomycota > Pichiomycetes > Serinales > Debaryomycetaceae > Hemisphaericaspora > Hemisphaericaspora insectamans. The sequence continues at coordinate 20,139 of JAKTZT010000005.1, read as the reverse complement.
CCTCTTTCATGGCTGTATATTACCAGAAATAGTGAAACCTTGACGTTACTTCGAAAGTATGCTTCCCTGGGGAAACCGCAACCTGTTGGGGTAAATAAAGATGCGGCAACTGTTTGTGCTTCATTAAAGAGATATATGATTCCTAGTGATGAAAGGATTAAGTCAACTTTGAATTTGGATGGGAGCCAAGTAGATCGATTTGAAGAGAAAGTAAAAGTAACTGAAGAAGATGATAATGAAGAATTACCGTATGGCCACCAGCAGAAGCAAGAACAACAGCAACAGGGCCAGGAACAACAGAAATCGAAACTACCGCAACAGCAACAATTACCACAGCCACAGAACAATACCACTACTACATTTGACATAAATAAACTCAATATGAGTAGCTTGACACTAGGTCTAACCATTCTAGGGGGTCGGCCGAGAGACCGTGAATTGAATTTAATCGAACAAATAACAGCCATCATGCCGAGAAAGAGAGTCATTTGGTTATTGATAAAACGATTTTTCCGTATTTTATACCCATTCTTTCCCTATATTGATGAACGTGATTTCCGAGCTCAGACTACTAAATTGGTGGGACCTGAATCATATTTAGATGAATCTCCAACTGTTGAAATTTCAAAACGGTTGGATTTTGCCCATGTTTCATTGTTATTTGTTGTATTAAGATTATCATACCTTTCTTTGTTTTATAATCGAGGCTATCATAATGAAACAATATTGACAAAGGCCGATTTGACTTCAGATGAAACTGAAAAAAAATACTTGTTGCTCAATCCAGTTAATATCTATACTATTGACGTTGCGCGTGAATGTTCACATCATTTCCATAGATTGGGCAAAGTTAGTTTTCCAATCTTACATGCTCTTTTATATCTCCGAATCTACAGCACCTTTGCTCCGGAAGAAGGGGAAGGTATTGAAGGTAATGATGGTCTAATTCAGAACAATAACATAATAGCAATGTGTTATTTGTTGGGATTGAATCGGGATCCTGATAATTTCCCTAATAATCTAGGAGAACGAACGAAGAATCTATATCGAAAAATATGGCATTGTGTAGTGGCTTCAGAACATATTCAAGCGTATAATTACGGTTCCCCAGTTTCAATCAGAACTGAATATTATGATACCAAGAGACCATTCTATACACCTGAAAATTCCAATCTTATAGATTCTGAATTCGAGAAGACTTGCTATGCGATATTTGCTTTCGGATCAGCATTAGTCAAGGGTCCAATACATGATGTGATTAGCATTTATTCTAGTGTTGGAAAAAGTGCAAAAGTTATGGATTTGACTAATCATTTAAATCATTCTGAACAAGGCGTGTATAAAATAATGGGGAAAGTTGGTGATTATGTCAATCGACTTGAATCGGATGATTCCACCTATCATACAACTAAAATTATGAAGGTGACGATATTGTTAAGATTGCATATGTTCTTTTTGGTTAATTATTCTAATCTATTCAATTATTATGAAAAGAGAAATCCCAAACTTGGAGTATTTTATTTGAAGAAATTAATGGCATTGGCGTTTGAAGAAATATTGCCCAACCTTTTCCCATTAATTACCAAGACACATGAAGTGTTTGGAGAAGGTGCTGACTTATATATTAATCCAACTATAATTCAAGCACTTGTAAGAAGTTTTGATATTGCATTGGTTTCGATGGTGCGAACAAACTTTTCATTGTATACCATGCTGGGATCACCTAATCATAAAACAAGATTAAAGACAGATGTTCAATATAAGAATCTTTTTGATGCTTCTAATAAATTTATTATGTCTATGGAAAAATCATGTCGGATCATACTAATGGCGGCATCAGTATTGAGTACGAGGTATTATTTTGCTTGGGGAGTAGTTAAGAGTCATAATTATTTCTTAAAATTGGTTACGAACCCCCAATTTTATAAAGATAATACTAATGGTAAATTGGAATTTCATCAACCTGATGCCAATGAAATTAATGAAATTGCTGATATAGTACTCGGAAGTATATCAGATTTAGAAAGAAGAGTTGAAAAGTATTGTGATCTTGATATTGGTTCGCTATTTAAACAAAAGCTGGAAGGTTCTGTTCCACCATTTGCAAATTCAGTTTCATCTCCAGAGGTTTCACCGCAGCCTCCATCAGCACCACCACTTCCTCCGACAACACCAAGAATAAATGCCGGTTTTAAGATCAATAGTAGTGCGAGTCAAGCATCTGAATTGAGTACTTCAGAAATGAACACTCCAGCCAGTATAGATTCTTCACATGGACTATTCTTTACTGGGTTTGAAGATTTTAAATTTGATAATAGTGCTGAAATTGATTCAATATGGTTACAAATGTTACAACTGAGAAATAATGAACAGCTGAATGAGTTCAATGCAGAGAAAGGTCAGCTTCCTTCAATGGGGGGATACACACATGGAATGCAAGCGAATCATAATTCAAGTAGTAATAATAATCGCTACGGCTATGCCGCTGCTAATGCTCCAGGTGTAACTAATGTTAGTGGTGGTCCTACGGGTAATAATAATGAATATCTTGGATATCCTACAAATAATCAATTTAATTTTAATAGACCACGTGAGCTTAACGATGTTTATATGGAATTGTTTAATGATTTACCATTTGATGAGCTCTTTGGTTGATTTTGTATACCTTTTTTTGTGTGATTAATAAGATGAAATTTAGTATATGGCATTCGTCAATGTATTTGGTTTCTCTTTCAGTGCACTAAAACCTAATCACATGAGCATTTAACATTTTTTTTCTCAAATCTTATTACATCGAATACTTTTAAGCTGGGAGTAACTTTATTAAGAGCAGCCAATGTTTTCTATGGGTTAAATTCTATGGTCTGAAAATGACTTCGCAAATTGATGTATGCCTCAGATAAGCGTCGTTGTTGATAGATTGCTATTTCCGTTTTCGGAATTCGGCAATTCGGCAATTTCCCAATGGAGAAAAAAAGTTTTTTTTTCTTTGCATTTTCCTCCGAGTGGTGGCTTTTCTGTTTACATTAGTTAAAAAAATTTTTTGTTAATCCCAATCGAACCATTTTTTTTTTTGGTTAATTGAGAGATTTTCCCATTTGTTATCACTTCTTTTTTTTTAATTACACAGGAGTTAGAGATAGTATTGAGATGAATGGCAATAGTCAACTTCTAACCGGACAGTCTAAACCACCTACTAAGAAAAGATCAAGAACTTCATTAGTCTGTGGCAACTGTAGAAGAAAGAAAGTCAGATGTGATAAGCAATATCCTTGTTCCAATTGTATAAAATCTAAATGTCCTGAAACTTGTCATTATGATAAAAATCTCACCACCGGTTCAACCGGCACTAGCTCGGAAGCTGCTACTAATACTGATACTGCGTCAGTCTCACCTTCCGATAGTGCAACTATACTTTCCGGGCTGAAATCGGCACCGCCACCAGCGTCATTGCCATATGTCTCAAGCGCAAAGAATCCTATTGTATTTGCCAATAACAAACACAAGAAACAAAAAGCTGGCAGTACCCACCACCATCAGCCTTACCAGCAACAAGATTCGTCTTCTGCTGCACAACAACCACATACCTTCACATCACCAAATGATCAAGTGACTATTTCATTAAGCGAATTGGAATTGTTAAAGGCAAGACTACAAAGTATCGAATCATCTATCATCAAAAATAAATCAGCATTACCACCACCACCACCACCACCACCACCACCACCACCCCCACCACAGCAACAGCAACCACTAACATCTTCCATCGCACAAGTGAACCCACAGTATAATTTCGCTGAAACCATGCGTAAATCGTCAACTCCTGGTGTGCTCCCTCCTCTTCTCGCCTCTGGCTGGAGTCCAGTTCCCCCGGAGTCGAATCTATTCCATCAAGGACCACCGTCAAGTTCTTCTCAGCTGGTACTGGGCAGGCTATCAACTACTTATAATATATCAAATACAAGAAGTCAGTCGCCTCCTGGTGGTGCTAATGCGAGTGCTGGAACAACGTCGGGTGGTATACAATTGCCACCATTAATCTTTCATTCAAAAAATCTGCCACTGCTTTATCCGACATATACTCGGCCCATTACAACCAATCCATCGGGTAGCACAGCAACATATCCATCTGGAAGTGCTGTTGCCCAAATCAGACCTGGATATGGGAATTCTATTGATTCGAGCCCAAATTTCCCCATCGCTGACAAACCCACTCTGGAAACTTTACTAGGATACAACCCCTATTTGAATGAAGAAGATACGATTAATTTCTATGAACACTACACGTCTGTCTATATCAAGGAACCTCATCGTCGGGTTAACTTCGGTCCATTTGCGTGGTCTTCGTTAATGCGTCGAGATAAGGCATTGAGTGTACTTTGGGATTATGTTGCAAAGAAGAAAGAAAAGGAGTCGGCACAAACATTGGTGTTTGCGGAAGTTAGTCATGAGATCACTCAAGAGAATAATGATGTTGTAGCTGGTGAATCTACGGAAATGGACGCAAGTTTTAAAAAGAGGGCATTGGAAACCGATGGGTATACAGATATGATCCCATATAACAATATTCTAAAATCACGAATTATTGCCCAAAATCAGCAGCAAAAACAACAAGAGACTATGAATCAAAAGGAAATATTGAATAAGAGTTGTTTAACCTTGGGATTGACGTTTTATGAAGGGCAAATTGATCGAGAATTGTTTTTAATTGATAAGATACAATTCATTCTTCCCAAAAAGAAAGTTGTTTGGAAGTTACTTGATCGATTTTTCACTTATGTATACCCCTTTATGCCATTTTTGGATGAAGTGGATTTTCGTCAGAGTATTGCGAAAATGATCGGGCCTCAATCATATGAAGATGTTAAAATTGGTGAGATTAAAGTTGAAAAGAGATTAGATTTGGCCGTCATTGGGACATTATTGGTTATTTTAAGATTGTCATACCTTTCATTGTTTTGTAATAAAACTTCTGTCAATGAAGAACGATTAAATTCAACTGACCCTTCCCCAGAAGCTCAAAGTGTGAAATATTTATTACAAAATCCAATTAGTATAAATACTGTAGATGTTTCCCAATGTTGTTTATTCCAGTTTCAAATCTTGCGAAAAACGTCATTTCCAGTGTTACAATTGGCTTTCTATTTAAGATTATATCATACATATGCACCAGAAGATGGAGATGGTGCTGATGGAGGTGATTCACAAACCCTAAATGCTGTATTGATCCAAATGGCTTATTCATTGGGCTTAAACCGTGAACCAGATAATTTTCCAGACATTTTGAATAATAAAAAGCAAAACCATTTAGGTAGAAAGATTTGGCATTATTTAGTGTTAGGGGATATTCATAATTCATATTCGTTTGGGAGTCCTACTGCGATAGATCCAAATTCATATGATACAAAGTTCCCATTTCATGAAGAGGGAAATGAAAATTTGATTGATAAGACATTGGATAGGTTTGTTACTTCATGTTTTTTCCCAACATATATCAGATTATATGAACTTTTGACTTCAGTATTGAAATTAGTACTTAATGTTCCTGGTAGAACTAAAGTTGGGGAATTATGTAAACTATTGAGTGAATTTGAGCTTTTATTGGCTCAGAAATATGGAAGTTTGGCTGATTGTTTAAATCCCCCTACCAAGGATACTCATATCTTTGCCAGAAATTTTCCCACAAAATTCTATATTTCATTAAAAACATTCTTGATATCGGTTTATTTTCATATTTACTTACATTATGAAACTAGAGAGGACATATTATCGTTCTTTTATTTGAAAAAGATTGTTAAAATTGCATGTACTGATATGATGCCTCATTATTTTGAGTTATTAGGTAATAGTGATGTTATATGTGATATGATTGTAAATCCTAAATTGGAGCAAATTATTCACAAGATAAATCAGATCAATCTTGCCATGATTGTTAGAGTCAATTTTAGAATTTATCAAATGAAATCTCAACCAGATCACGATGCAAGGTGTTCATCAGAGCCATCGTATATTGCTTATTATAAGGAATTATGCAAATTTTCATCTTGTTTGACCAGATGTGCAGAAGTATCCATTGCTGCAGTTTCCAAACTAAGTAATAGATATTATTATGCTTGGAGAATCACAAAGGGACATACATATTTATTAAAAAATGTTACTAATATGGATTTCTATCGTGATGAACGTAATAATACCGACAATTTAAAACTCTCCGCATATACCATGGATCAATTGCGAGAGTTGGTTGAAATGTGTGAAGAATCCCTTGCTAGAGTGGGCAAAGGTGGTTTGATTGGTAACGAGTTCTGTAAAGAAGCACAATATAAGAAGAGTTCGAATTCAATAAGCACAGCTTCTTCTACTCTTACACATCCATCACCAATGGAAGTTGGATCAACCATATCCACTGATTCAAGCACATATGATTCAATTAATGCTAGTTCCAACCCCATTAACAATGTCAATAATAATTCATTCGCTAATGAGTTTGGTTTGAATTTCGATAATAGCGAAGAAATAGATAAGTTGTGGATCCAGATGCTTTCTATGAAACATGAAACTACGGGGCTTTCAACAGTCACGGGAGTTCCACCAGTTCCAATCACACCTGGACCAATTTCGAGAAGAGAAAGCTTGGCACCAACCCCAATAACTTCATTCAAGTCTCTGTTTAATGGTGGTACCACTGTCGGTGGAGCTGGATTTTTGCCTATTAATTATGGAAATGGCAGAGATGGGGGTACTCCTGGGTTTGCTGACGGTGGGATGGATATGGAAGAAGCTATTCTGCTTGATATGTTTGGTGATTTGCCTTTTGATCAGATGTTTAGTTTGTGATTTTTGTTACAATGCAAGAGGAGGTGTTTTTAATTTTAGTTTATTGTAATTATATAAATTATGTTGAAATTTATAAGTTTTTTCAATTATGCCATTTATCTGTTGAAGAGTCTATCCAAAGACTTCCTATATTATTTTCAGTTACAAAATCAAAATTCCGATATATAAATCAAAAGTGGAGAATGGAAACTGAACTGGACTTGAGTGTTTTTGCGTGTCGGGTCAGGGTTGCAGCCAAAGTTTAATAAAACAAACCAATACTTAAACCTGATGATTCTTAACCCCAATATTACCTGCAACGAATATTTTCCATCTTATTTACTCTCAAGCTAGACTACTTCTTTGCAAATGAGAATATTACCTCATCACCAAATTTTTCTTTCAATTGTTTGAAATTGACCGATTTCAAACATTTCTCAGCCAATTCAGCATTGTCAAACTCTATAAATGCCAACTTTCTAATCTTGACCAACCTAACATTTATGAATCCTTCAAACATCTCAAAAAACTGAGATAAAATAGCATCATTATCAGACAAAGATATGTTTTGAATGAGTAGTATATTATGGGGTGGCAACGATTTCCAATCTTCTAATTTCACCCTCTTTACTCCCTTACTAACTTTATCTTCGTGCTCTCGCTTAAGTATCAATTCTTGCTTAGTCTTTTTCCGATTATCAATGAATACTTGATTGTCAGTAAAGTTGTGATACGAATCAGAATTAGATTTGGCAAATGATATATTGATCGGTTTGGAGAAGATTTCATAATTCTGGAGTTCCTTAATTGCCTTGGTTGATGATTCTTTGGTTTCATATGTTATAAATGCCTGCCCTTTCATTTTGAGGTTTTTATGAGCGGTGATTTGAAGAATGGTACCATATTTGGAAAATAGTGATTGTAGCGTGTCCTTTAGTTTTGTAAGCGACACTTTATCATTCAAATTGTTTATGTAAATTGTTTCTATAGGCTTGGTATTTGGTGATTTCGCTTTTACGGCCATTATGAACAAATATATCGATGATAAGGACAAAAGGAGAAATAAGTTTAATGGAGCTGAGGATGAATGTGTTAATGTTGTAAAGCATAGACAAAAAATTTATGTAGTAGAAGATTACTACGACAATGTCGCCAAACTATAAAAAAAATCACAGGAATTCCAAAATGTCGCCATGAAAGAGAATCCGATACTTGCGTAAATCTATTTCTGCTCTGTCTACAAATTCAAAGTAAATTTGGGTAAACTAGTTCAGAAAGAATGATTTCCGCTTTCCGTTGTATTGATGGAAATGAGAGTGTTTATTTAAGGGAACCAATACCCATCGGTACAAAATCTCCATGGTTTCAAATATAAAGGTGTAAACACTACCTGTTTTTGTTCCGAAACGCTTGTTTCATTGTCTATTATATTTAGACGATAAAAGAGGTAGTATATTGTTTTTCGGTATTTCTTACAAAGAAAGAAAATTTCCCTGCCGCTATCATTTGCTGCAAGTCACTCTGGACTAAAAATAATACTTCTGCTTTGCCGACAACGATACGGCTATTAGCGAACACTTATCATAAGAAGGATATTTCTATAAATAGTTTTAAGCTCGTTTAATGCATTTATGATCGTGGTGGTTTTTGAAAAAGTAAATAGTGTAGGATGCCTTAATGTTTTAAGACTCGTAAACCTTACCCGATTAGGAAATTTCGCACGTGAAGCGCTCGTGAAATTCACATGAAATTCACGTTATTTATCCGTGCGGCTCGTCTACAACCAGAATATTTATTAAATGTCATTCGTGATGAATTGATTTTAGCTTCCTAACTGTTGATAAATGTTAAGAAAAATTTAGCAAATGTAGTTGGATGAATAAAGAACAAGTTTTTTAGGGTTTTTTTTTGAAGTTTCAACACTTAATTTCTCTGATGAATTTGGCAAAAAATTTATCCAATTTGGCGACAATAATAATTTACTGTTAGGTTCATTTCGGAACTTACTTTCCTTTCGCTTGAGATAGCTGTTTAAAATCAATACCATGCTAACAATATCAGTGCCCTAAACAATGGTGTAACCACTGCGGTTACCTCCCCAAATCGCTGCAGCTTTAAACGAAAATGGAGTATTGATTAAGAATTTGAGTTTTGTGTTCTGTTTAACGTCAAAAGTCGCATCACAACAGGAAAGGTTAACGATGCGGCAATTGATTCAACTTTGTAAAAAGGCATTGTATGATACCTGACATGCTCCGTTAGCAGCCAATTGTAATTTGAAATAAATCTATAGACCCGTGCAGCTTCCCTGGGTATAATCGTCTAAGTTAATTCTATTTGTTTCACGAGTAGAAGGGTTCGTCAACTTCCATTGTGTACCTTGGGGGAAGTTTAGCCTCACAATAATCATAACTAGATGGAACATTGAGAATAAAACAGTCGTGTGTCACTTATTGCTTTCATAAAATGCAACAGAGTTCCTCCAATATAATTCCAGAAAGCTGTCCAGGGGAAGAACAATTTTGCTCAAACCAGCTTCTATTTTCTCATTAGCGACAATAAATGTTAGAATCACTTTTGACGTAAACCGTTTAATTTCATAGAAGCTAACCACAAAAATATAAGCCTTTAAAATGAGATTCTCATTCAACTTCTTTTTCTAAGAACTGGAAGTTAACAATTGGTTTCGAAACCGTCAATGCCGTGTAATATAGAACAAAGTACTTTGTTTTACATAGTAAACTTAATACTTTTGTGATATCTTTTTTTGCAGCAATTTACTCTTTCGCTTTTGCTTGTTTAGAGAGAATTGACGTTTTTCTTGACTAGTTGTTGCCGCGTTGTTAATGATGTTGATCTAGGCAATGGTATTAGAGTTTTTTTAATAGCCTTAATTCAGACCAATATATCGTTCTGAATATTTTCTCGTGTTTTCGGTTCTCTTTAGTATTGATATAGTTAGATTAAGCAAGTTTTGAGTAATAAAAAATTTTCTTCCAGCCTTTGGTAAATTAGTCATAATTTCTCTTTCGTAAGTAACTAATAATTAGTGCGAGCTTCCCCCGTAAAGACAACAATACGATTCTTCAAGGAGTTGTAGAAAATAGATATCCCAAGTAAGGAAAACAATCCGCACCTAATATCACTTAGGTTATAAATCTCAAATTTAGCTAATTCGAGTCCAATATTTACGTAGAGCCTCAGTATATTTGAGTATGGAAGCAAGGAAAAAATTAAACATAATTATACTCTGCATTACTATGTAAGTTTTTTCCCATATTCGGCACCACGGTTCTAAGTTAAAGTCCCTAGTGTTTGTCGGAAGCAACCAGAGCTAAAATATTGCACTGGAATTCTATTATGTTAGTGTCTTAAGAATTAGTCCCAAAATCTGGAATTTTTAGATTGCCGTTTAAAAGAAACAGGTTATTTAATTAAGAGTTTAAGGTTTACCGAGACTTCCCAAAACGGACATCAACTCTAAACGAAACTCTAAACTGAGGAACCATAAGCGCAATTATTTGAGTTTCGTGTATTGCCTAATTTAAGAACTTGTGGCATGCCAAGATTGAAACGTCCAATCTCCCAATACTAACATTATTATGCTCAATAGAGCAACTGGTTGACCTATGTTTACGAGAAATTATGAAAAGAGGTGTGGCTAATTCCGCCAAGCAATAAAGCACACATTCCGAGTATTCCGTATACACCATTTTGAGTATCCGTAAAGAATACTCTTGGCACGGGGAACGTAATACCGCCTTCCTAATTATATACACAAAACATTTAAATTGATTTTTTTTTTCAAAAAGCAATTGAAAAATGAACTTCTCAAACTTCGAATATCTGGGCCTGTGTTTCCTTTTAGTTGAATCAACGGCAAAGCAACTGATGCCAACATGACACAGGGTGAGTTTAAATTTATAAATATTTTTAATTCTTTTTGTTCAAAGCTTAACTTACTCATAAGTCGTCTAACTAACTCGAACATTTAAGTTAATAACTCTTTGCAGGTTTAAGATTTCGTCAGTAAACATTGTTTGGTAGTGATATCTAGATGAAACAATAGCTTTTTTCCTATCACAATCAGATCATTATACCCGCTATTACTTTTCAAGTGTACTAAGAATCTGGAAAAGCAATCTTGTTGGGTCCAGAATATCTTTGTACTCCGTTTACTTTGGAATGTCAAAGGAAAGACATTTTTATACAATAAGTGTTATAATTAATACAAGTTAAACTGTATAGTTTCATAAGAAGATAAAACCGAAGAAAAAGGTCAGATATAAACTTTCGTAAATGAATGCCAACTATGCAACAGATACAATTCTCTCCCGCGCACATGCCTAAGAAAAGCAACAGTTTTCCAGATTTGGATAAACCTCAAATTCGTCAATGTTTAGAATGGAAATCTAGTTTTAGTTCACAAACTTAAAATCCACTTTTGTGGCATTTTTGCAACAATTTTCTTTCAGTCTTTATTGATTCAAAACCAAAAGAGAATTGACGAAAACGAAGGAATATTTAAATAACAGGAACTTCCTTTTTAATCTACTGATACAACCAATGAATTTCTACAGGCAATTCAATCACTCATAATGCAGTTTATCCAAACATTGGTTGGTCTTTCACTCCTTTGGCTAGTTGCTTCAAAGCAAGTTTCTGGCATTTTCACCAGCTTCGATTCCTTGACATGGTCAAATGGTGCAAGTTACCCATTTGCATCACCTTCCCTTCCAAACTGGTTGGCTACCGTATCTTGGAAAATTGATGGCACTAAGGTTCAATCTGGGGATACATTCACTTTACATCTTCCATGTGTTTTTAAATTCACAACTTCAGAAACCCAAGTTTATTTAAGAAGCGGTAACACTGTATTTGCCAATTGTTTATTTAACCCAGGGGATGTCGTTGTTCCATATTCCGAGTTAAAATGCGAGTTCACTGGTAATGTTGGTCCAACGACTTCTGCCTACGGATCCATTAGTTTCCCATTCGCATTCAACACTGGCGGGTCTTCTTTAGCTACACACCTTGAATGTGCTGACAAGTTCCATGCTGGTGACAATATTATTTCTTTCTTTGATGGTGATAATGAACTTACTCGCTCAGTCTATTTTGTTGGTGGAGTATACACAGGAACTAATCCTGATGAGATTGTTTACAATAATAAACTAATTCCAGCCTTGAACACGAACCAACATTATCTTTTAGGAGGGAAATGTTCAAATGGTTATGATTATGTTAAATTGGGATTCAAATTTAATTCAGGTGGTAAGATTAGCTGTGATCAGGTTAGAGCTGCTTTAACAGACAATTTAAACGACTGGGCTATGCCAACCAACGCATATCCTGCTCAAGTTGATGTCAAATGTTCCACAACAGAATTTACCGCTACTTTTAGAAATATTCCTGCAGGGCGCAGACCATTTGCTGATGTATTTCACAATTCTAACCTGGCATCAAAAACTTCAGTTACATATACTAATGAAGTTCATTGCATCGACAATAAATCCAAATATGTGGTAGATAATCTGAGAACTATTACTTGGTCCCCTTACAACAATGATGTTGCTGGTGGAGACGGTCAAGTAGTTGAATTAACTACTTGGACTTGGACTGGACTGACAACTCAAGTGACTACATTACCATATGTTCCAGGTGTTGGAACCAAAACAATAGTTGTAGAAGTTCCAATACCCACTGTTACTACGACTGAAACTTGGACAGGTGAACATTCCACATCGACTATAACTGTCACACCAGGAGAAACTGCAACTGTTATTAACCTTATACCTATTCCAACTATCACTACTACATCAACTTGGCCTGGTCCACACACCACCTCTACTATTACCGCCACACCAGGAGAAACTGCAACAGTCATTGATCTTATCCCTGAGGAAATCCCTTCTACTACAGAAGAAGAAACTATAATCCCAGAACCCACCACTGAAGAAGAAGTTATATGCACATCAGAAGATGAATCCACGATTGAAGAATCAAGTACGGAAGAAGAAGAGGAACCCACCTCAGTTAATATTCCAGCAGAAGAGACAAGTTCTGCTGAACAAACAACTCTTTCATCACCAGAACCAGTTACCGAAGACAACGAAGAATCAACTGAAAATACTTCCCCTACTTCCGAAGAAGGCTCACTTTGTGAGACTACAGTCACACAGGATGTTTTAACTACCACATGTCTTACGGTCACCATTGTCTCCACTGTTCCATGCGATACTGGTGTTACTGTCATTACTACTACCACCACCAAGGAAATAGTTACAGTGGTCCCTGAACCAGAAACTACTGACACTCGTGATGAATTAACCACTACAACCTGTATCACACTTACTTTGGTTACAACTCTTCCGTGCGAGAGTGGTGTCACTGTTATTACAACTACTAGTACCAAAGAAATCGTGACCGTGATCCCAGTGGCTGAACCTACTACCCAAACTTCTATTCTTTTAATTGAGGAAGAGATAAAGGTTTATACAACTGGAGAAGCTGATTCAGGTGATATTAATCAACCCCAAGATTCCGTTCCAACACCCAATGCACTTAGTGTCACCAATCAAACCACAACTGGTGTTCCAACGACAGTAGCAACGGGTATCTATAGTCCACCAGTTTCTGTACCACGAGAAACTGAGGTTTACGAAGGCTTAGCTTCTTCGATTAGTTGTTCGTTTTTATTGACTTGTGCTGTTGCAATGTTAATGATATTGGGGTAGTCCAATGTCTTTAAAAGGTTGGATTTGCTTTTGTATTTCTTTTAATTCAGAAGAATTTGTTGTTCTGAACATGCTCTAGTATTTTTCAGTTCCCTTTAATATCCTTAGATTATGCTAGTTTTTTTATAATAAAAATGTCTTTTCTGTGTTTATTTTTGCTAGATTCCAACGACAAAGTTCATAATCTCTCCTCCAGAATTGAAAAAAAAAACGATTTCTACCCTTGAGAAACAGGACTGAAGGGATTTGATGGAATGTTTTGCAGGACCTATTCAGAGTACGTAAAGACTTTTCGGTTTCTCATGTTGCCATGCATCAATACAAACGTTGGGAAATTATGGCTATGGACTTTTTTTTCTAAATCAGTGCCAAGTATGATTTTTCATGTGTTTCTGCTTATGCACAATGATCTCACAGATTTGGTAAATTGGCGAGGCTCAAAAGAAGATTACTTTCAGCCAAGAAATCTTCAGTGTTCAATTTTTTAGCCTTTGCACCCAGATGGGAACGTTTACACCTAAAATAGCGTTAAATAGATTGAAATTGTAGTTGAGTACCTGAACCTCCTAAAAAAATCACAGTTTGTGTGATACCAAAACAAAGGAAAACGGATTCTCTAAGGTAATGAACTTTAAACTTGAATTAAGTTTTCTTATATTTGTCATGCTAAGTGTCACCTCAGATAATGCAACTGGCTTTAGCAAAAAAAAACCCTGACTAATAGTTATTTTTCTTGATGTTGATCAAATTTATATTTTTTTTTATCTCTTGGTAATAATATCCCAGTGTGCTGAAATTATTTTCCTGGGTGAAAGAGATCCATCTGATATAATATGCAGATAAATGACTGATCCAATAGAATCCAACAAATTCTTGACATTGTTCGTTAAGCCTTTAATTTGAGTATTTTTTGTTCTTTTTCATTGTTTGCTCTCCCTTTTCAGTTTTACTGAGTTTTTCATTGTATTAAGACGCATAAAAAACAAAACAAAAAATAAAATCTGTTAATTGTCGTCATCAGTGGGGGCGGGGGTACATTGTCTTTTATTTTAAGTAAACTATCTTGGAAGCAATATGGCATAATGTGAGTTGCAATACTGAGCCAATGCTTTAGGGTAAGTATAACCGAAAAGGGTAAGTTCTGTTTTGGAAAATGATATGAAGTTATTGAAAGGACTCTGAAAATACTACCCGTGATTTCACAACTGCCAATCTACCACTAAAGAAGCATAACCTTGTCAAAAACTAATAGTGTGTCACCATGAAAATGGCTTTACTCTCACAAAACGCGACCGGTGCTGAAGAGGTTAAATAGAATAAAAAGAACCCATGCAAAAGACAATGCAAAAAAATAAAATACCTAAACACTATAATTAGTTACAAATCTTATTATTTTTATGTTAATTTCTTTGCTGCCACAGTTCTGCAGTATAGATGGTGTCATTGGTCCACCGTTTGGAATGCTGATATCTACCAAGAAACTTTCAAGATTATTTTCTATGATCGCCCGGGGGGTTGGATGATTGTTTGCAGCTATTTGATTCTTGAATAATTCCCGAAGGAACTATAAAAGAAAATGAAGTAAATTTAAACAAGTGGGTTTTCCCCAATTCATCTGGTTCATGACTTTCTAATCAATCACCAATAATGCAATTTATTCAACCATTTATTGCACTTTCTGTTCTTTGGCTAGTTGCCTCAGAGGAAGTTTCTAGTGAAGAAACTCAAGTAGTTGAAACAATAACTGCGACTTGGACAGGTCTGACTACTCAAGTGACTACATTACCATATACTCCAGGTGTTGGAACAAAGACCATTGTTGTTGAAGTCCCGGTTCCAACTCTTATAACTACTGTAACTTGGACAGGTGCCCATAGTACATTAATCGTTACTGCCAACCCAGGAGGTACCGCTGTAAGCGCTGAACTTCTTCCAATTCCAACTATCACCACTACTTCAACTTGGACAGGTGCTCATACCACATCCACTGTAACAGTATTTCCAGGAGAAACAGCAACTGTCATCGAGCTTTTTCCCGTAGAAGAGGAATCGACAAC
>JAKTZT010000004.1:0-102097 GCA_030578955.1 Hemisphaericaspora insectamans | reverse complement strand
TGGCGTTTGGCAGAACGAGCAGGGATTCCTGGATTCTAAGGCCCCTGAATAAAGTGGCCATTGATAATTCCCTAATGAGAACATGTGATAGGTTTCCATGCAACCTCGTGGTTTGCGATTGACCTTATGTAGTTGTTTCCAAAACCGAATCCATTCCTCCGCTGATCGGGTGCCGTGCTCTTTCCAGAGTTTGGGAATGATTGGGGTGGACGTCAGTAATTTTCTGGAATTCAGACAAAAGGACTCATCCGTGATCAGCTCTTGTTGCAAATCGCTTAAGAATTGGTCAAGGAGATCGGTTCGACGATGCATATAACACTCTTTGATTTCGTCGTCGTTCAAGGTGGTGGCTCAACGCGCTTTAAACACGCATATATCATGTGATCGGATTTGGGCGAATTTGGCTGTTTTACTCGTATCAAAACGAAACTGGTCAATAAAGGTACCGGAATGGAACATTAATAACTTTAAAGTTCACTCCACCAGACTAGTGTCCTTTTGCCATGTATTCTAGCTATTTGGTTAACAAATGGATTTTGGATTTGTTAAGGTTTTTTTTGCTGCAATTTGGGAACAAAATCTTAGAAACGGTGATCTTTCAAGGAGACTAACTAAATTCTTCTTTAATTGATACTCTCTAATGAAAAATTTACACACGTTAAGTTATGTATTCCACTAATGTATTTGATATATCCCAGATGATTTATAATACCTTGAAATCAGAAATACAATGTTGACGATATAAACTTTGGAGGAAAAGCTTGATCATGCAAAATATTACTGGGGATTCCAATCCATGCTGGAAGAAAAATAATAAACCCAGGGCCGTGAGTAAAGATGTTTAAAATTTTTGGTTCAAATGCGTTAGATCTACAAAAGAAAAACTATTATGAGAAAGGCCCTCTCATAAATCAATCATTGCTAGAGCTTGCGAAGTTGAGAGGTTCTGAAAAGTTCCAAAACCTTTGTTCTTTCTTTCCTTAAATTCAGGAACACACCCATAAGGCTAATTCCAAGACCACGTTCATAACAGGTTTTTGTCATGGAAACAAACTAACTATAGACTTCAAGGAGAAGGAAAGACAAAAAAACCTCAAATCCATCTAAAAATGGAAATATGGATACATACACTAGATGCAAAAAACGTATGATTCTGTGAATCTTTAATTTCAAGCAATATCCTTTCTATTACATAGATCGTGGCCTGCAGCTCATTGGTTGTAAACGGTGTAGGGGAATCCATATTTGAGATAGCTACAATCAAAACCACGATGGGCAAACATCCAAGTCAAGGTAGACTAAAAACAACCATTCGAAGAAATCCCAAATAAAGAACTATCCTCTTAATTTTAGATTATGGGCTGCGGTGGTATTGAGGCTGCAAATTCTAAACGGTTTCCCCAGTCACGTGTACGAAAATAAACGAAGAAAAGTTGTTAAGCGAATATGCATTAGTGCACCAGACAATGAAGGTACTAAAAAATAATTAAGTCTAAATTGTTAATTTTTAAAGCCACCACCATGTTAGACTCAAGAGATAACTCAATGATTTACAAAAGAGACAAGCAAATTAAAGCACCTCCCACATGTCCAATCTGTCTTCACCGTAACTTTATTCTTATCTTCAGCCGTAATGTAACAATTAAGCACATAAACGTTGGAATATTTTTGAAGCTTTTTTTCTTGGAATACTAAAAAAAGCAAGGGGCCCACGTGTGCCAAGGAACCAACCTTGCTGGTAAGTTGAAGGGGGAAGGGATTGCGATAAGGCAAACCTATAGAAAGACGCAACTTAATGTTACCTCTGTAAATGGGAGAAGTTTCAAACACCAATTCACAGTTATAATTATTTTGTTTAATAATTATTTTGTCATGCTGCTAATAGCTGAAGGGTGGATAATCAGAACTAGGCTCTTTTGAAGTTTTTCAATTCCTCCACAAAATTCTTTTAAGTTTTCCATTGTACTGTGAACCCAGAACCAGAACAATAGGTTTTTTTATAAACTTAAGCCTCCCCTCGTTTGTAATTTGCAACACAGCCTTTTGTTTAATCATGCTTATGTCCTATGAATAGCTGAAAAATCAAATTACCTTGTGGGAAAGTAATCATACGACCATTAATGCCTAGAGAAATTGAATCAACTGTCGCTAATTTTCGTATAAGTATGAGCTCTAGAAGCTACATCCTCACAGGTATGAAATTGTCCTGTAAGAAATATAGCTAGCTTACTACCCACGTTGTCAAAAAAAAAAGACTAAAAGGGTGTAACTTGATTTTAACGTTATTGTCCTTTTTTTTTCTTGGAATTTTTTTTCTTTCTAGTCAAAGTCAATTGGATTTTTATTTCTTTGACTGTTTATCCTTTTAAAAAAGAAAATTGTGCCACAAACGAGAAAAAAATAGAGGAACAAGTTTTTTTTTCTTTTCATTTTAGCCAACTGACCACCACAAGTTCATAATCTAGAATATTTGAGAGACAAACCTTAGCTGATATTCTTTCAACCACTAAGCACTTGACAAGTACCTTCCCGCTGTTTTAGGTCCCACTTGGTAGATGAAAAGATGAGTGTTTTTTTTTTCGTTTCTTCGAATAAAAAGTTTGTAAGAATAAAAGTTTAAAACTCTGTGTGCTCTCCCAGAAAAAAAAATTAGAACATGTTGCATAACAAATCTTGCAAAAAATAAATCATAAAATAATTTCATTTAACAAGATTTTTTAAGACAAAAGTTTCAAAAAAAAAATACCATATGCCCATATTTCACACGTTTTCTCACAGCTGATTCTTTTCCTAATTTGATACATAATCGTTTGAATCAAATATAAATATCTCGGTCAATGTTCTTAAATAAAATTGAATGGGAATTTTATGTTTTTTTTATTTATCGCTATAAACTTTGATCAAGCTATAAGCGAGTACTTTGAATTATTAAGCGACAACAAATAGTAACACATAATGATTGCTTTACATCAATTTGATTATATCTTCGCTATAGCGATGATATTTGCCTTCTTAGATGCCTGGAATATTGGTGCTAATGATGTTGCAAATTCTTTCTCATCATCAGTTTCTTCCCGTTCCTTGCAATACTGGCAAGCCATGGTTTTGGCAGCCATGATGGAATTCCTAGGTGCCGTCCTTGTTGGTTCTCGTGTTTCAGATACTATTAGAAGTAAGATTGTTGATGTTGATGTCTTTTCTGGAGATCCAGCCGTCTTAATGTTGACTATGACTTGTGCACTTGTTGGTTCATCCACTTGGTTAACTATTGCAACTTCCATTGGTATGCCAGTTTCTACCACTCACTCCATTGTTGGGGCTGTTATTGGTGCTTCAATTGCTGCTAAAGGTGGCAGTAACATCCACTGGGGTTGGAATGGTGCTGCTCAAATCTTTGCATCTTGGTTCATTGCTCCATGTATTGCAGGGTGTTTTGCTTCCATTATTTTCCTTATTTCGAAGTATGGTGTTTTGGAGATTAAAGACCCAAGAAGATCTTTAAGACATGCAATGATCTTGGTTCCAGTTTTGGTCTTTGCTGCATTTTCCATCTTAACTATGTTGATTGTTTGGAAGGGTTCCCCAAAGCTTAACTTGAGTGACTTATCTACAGGAACTATTCTTGCAGCAATTTTCGGGACTGGTGCTGTTGCTTGTGGTGTGTACATGCTTTTCTTATTCCCATTTTACAGAAGAAAGTTAGTTCACGAAGATTGGACTTTGAAATGGTACGATGCCTTACGTGGTCCAGTATTCTGGTTCAAATCTACTGATGACATTCCCCCAATGCCAAAGGATCACAACTTGACTATTGATTATTACAAAGGTAGAAGATATGACGAAGCCGGTAATCCAATTGTCGACGATGAAGATGATGAATCAATTACTAAGAAGGACGGTCAAATTGATGAAATTCAACCAGATATCGAAAAAGAAGCCAACTCATCCGACTCAATCAGCTCTCAACAACCTTCCCCAGAAAAGAAGTCTAAAAAGAAGAAGCATCCACACACCATTAAAGAATATGGCGCTCTTATCAAAGAAAGTGCTATGAACTGGCCCTACGTTATCTTCCTTCTTATGACTCATGGTGTCAGACAAGATGTTATTACCAATCAAGTTATCTCCAAGGATAAGCTTGCCGGTGATTTATCCAAATTACACACCTCTTCTAAATACTACGACAACAAGATTGAATTTATGTACTCCCTTTTACAAGCCATCACTGCATGTACCATGTCTTTTGCTCACGGTGCCAACGATATTGCTAATGCAACTGGTCCATTAGCAACAGTCTATCTTGTCTGGACAAGTAACACCACCGCAGCAAAAGCCGATGTTCCAGTTTGGGTTCTTTGTTACGCTGCAGCTGCTTTGGTTATTGGTTTATGGACTTATGGTTACCATATCATGGCTAACTTGGGTAACAAGTTGATTTTACAATCTCCATCCAGAGGTTTCTCTATCGAATTAGGTGCTGCTATTACCACTGTCATGGCTACTCAATTGGCCATTCCAGTTTCCACTACTCAATGTGCTGTCGGTGCTACCGTGTTCGTTGGTTTATGTAACAGAGAATGGAGATCAGTTAATTGGAGAATGGTCCTGTGGTGTTACTTGGGTTGGATTTTCACTTTACCTTGTGCCGGTTTGATAGCTGGTCTTCTTAATGCCATCATCTTAAATGCTCCTTCCACGGGAGTGACATATAGTTTGTCTCCTTAAGGGGTTTATAGAGGTGGGTTTTTATTTTTCGAATTTCTAGAAAAAGCCATTCTTTGTTATGAGGTTTTGGAATGACTTGACATTATTTTAGTTATTTTTCTTTGTACTTATACCTTTTTGGCATTATGTTTGTAATTTAATTTAATTTGTATATCTGTGAATATGATACCCACTTAATTATTCATTTCCTTCAAGTAGAATAAAGATTTCTTTTTCAAACAAGAGATTTGACCAGGCTTTATCATTTGTCAAATGCCCAAAAAACGTGGCATAAACTACCCTTAACCACCTAATAAGAAATATACACCATTGAGAGCAAAGCGACAGCGCTGCCATGCAGCGAGAAGAAAAATTTCGATTGGTTGAGACACGCCTTAATTTCCCACATCAACCAAATAAAGCGATAAATATCCCCTGACAACAAGACGACCGCTAACAAATAAACGTGTAATTGCACCAGTTGAACACTATGATGTCTTATGAAGACAAATTCGATTCCTCATTGGATATACTTAGAAGATTGGATCCACGTTCAATTACCTCCAATCTTAATAACTTATGTACATTGGTTCGTGATGAAGAATTAGTACAAGACTTATTATCATCAGTTGATACTCCATTGAAAGTCCAACGCTGTGATGAAAGCGGAAAGGAATATTTATGCTGTGATTACAATCGAGATGGTGATTCATATCGTTCTCCTTGGTCGAATAAGTATTATCCCATATTATCCAGTGACGATGAATTACCACCTTTTCCCCTGGATTTATTGCGACAACTAGAGATCAAAGCAAACGATAGCTTTGATGTTTATAGAGATTTATATTATGAAGGAGCAGGTGTTTCATCTGTTTATTTGTGGGATACGGCAGAAGATGATAGTGCAGGGTTAGATGAAGGATTTGCTGGCGTCGTGTTATTCAAGAAGGAAACTGATGATAAATCAGGGAAATGGGATTCTATCCATGTTTTCGAAGTCATTCCAGAATCCAAGACTAGCATTTTATATAAGTTGACAACATCAGTTATTTTGGATTTACTGAATTCAAAAGATTCATCGTTGAGTTTATCAGGAAGTTTGACTAGACAATTGGAATCCACACAAGCAATTGAGTTGGATAATGGTGTTAATTTGGAAACAAATCATTTAATCAATTTAGGTACTTTGATTGAAAAATCTGAATATAATATTAGGAACTTGTTACAAGAAGTTTATTTTGACAAATTAAAAGATATAATGTTGAAAGACTTACGATCAGTAGGTGATATATCCGAGAAGAAATTAGATGAATTGAAACAAAGTGAAATTGTGAGAGGATTACAAGGTAAGTAAAAAATGTCTGTTTACCCAATATAAATTAATAATCTATTCCTATACAAATCCCTTTTGTAGAACTACTTCTTATATATCGATAAGTCTAGTTTGCTATCTATAGTACCATCGTCGTCACTTATAACTGGATTGAGAAGATCATCCTCGTCAAAATCATCGTTCTCCGGAATGCTCTCTTCAGTTTCAACAGGACTACCAATGAATGAAAACCTTTTCAAGTTCTTATTTTCCTTCTGAAGTTTCTGCAAAGACTCAGTATAACTATGATTGGATGAAGCGGGCAGAATGGATCTTTTATTTTCCACATCAGTTTTAAATTCTTCAGCTAACGAAGATAACACGTTTGTTTTCACGTCACTAAGTAAGCTCCAAATGGAATCTGTCACAGTTTGAAGCATCTCATCAGTTGTCTGCTTGATATCCCATGCATCGGGCGAAATCTCCGGTGAGCCAACTGATAGCCTTTTTGATCTCAGTTTCAATGGTGAATTTGAACCTGTTGTTGAAATAGAATCTTCGGAAAGACGAGATTTATGTGTATGTATATTGTTGTCTCTATAAAGATAATTTTCCTTTTCTGGTATGAGTGACTTTTCAAACCCTTCTTGAACCAAGTTATCTAGACGTTGGAGCATATTCAAAGGTTTAGTTAATCCATTCAAAATACTGGATCCATTTTGTTTCTTAGTGGGACGATGTTGTTTGGGAACTTTATTTTGGTCCATAGGAAGTGCATGAGCAGTTGCTGGTGTTTCCCTATGTTCATATTGACTATTTCGACGCCCCCGCCTATTGCTATTTTGTTTGTTAACTGTTCCATTCACTTCTTTGTACAAAGATCTTTGAACAACTCTTCTCAATTTATCTAATTCATCCTCGTGAATAGCTAGCTTATTAGTTAAGGATTGTATTCTATCCTTGATCTCAACGATGCACATTTCTTTTAGAGCCAAGTATCTCAATTGTTCATCCACATTCATTGATATTATTTGCTCTAGAGGCGGTAATTCAAGTTCATATTTTAGATCGTTTGTGGATCGTACCTCTTGCTTCTCATTAGGAATAACCTGGGAATTGGAACGAGAACGGGTTGAGTTAGCAGGTACACTTGCAGGAGTTTTAGATGTTGGTACAACAGGTGAGACAGCAAATATGTTTAACCCCTTAGATCTCATTGAACTAGTTCTTTTCATTGTGTTTGCAGTTGGAGTTAAAGAAGATGTAGATTCTGACCGTGTTCTGCTATTAAATTGCTCATTTTGTTTATGAGGAGTATGAACTTGAGGAGCTGAGCGGATATTGAATTCTGGATGATCTGGAGTAGTGCTCATGATAACTCTCTCTCATTTAATGGATTTCTGTATCACTCCCAGAGAACTGCCTATTTATATTTACTGTGTTTATATATGAATATTTATATCCTATTTTATATATAGATATTGGGATACCACAGGAATTTCAACTTAGCTAAACCCTTTATTCTATTTATACTTAACGGAACAGAACTAATAATAAAAAAAAACTTTTTTTTGTTAAAAAAAGAAACGCGTCAAGAAAAACAGTCTGTTCACTCCTAGGTTAACTTTCTATTATTCAAACCACTTATCCATGGTAGAAATCTGGCTGCCATCTCCTTATAAGAGATTTTATATTGGTTCGTTACAACATCTTATATTTGTAATTGTGCCATAGTTTCTAGAACTTTTCTTTTCCCTCCATATCCTATACCAAGAACCTCAACTCATCAAAATCATGCTATCCTCGCCATAACACAAAGAAACACCATTGTCAACAGCCACGATGAATTTTAAACGCACAGATATGCTCCCTAAATAACAATTGCAACGTTTGTCAACCGCTATTTGCAACCAATTTTTTAAGTTTTAATTGGTAGCCCACTCATGGAGATCACATGATGTTTTCATCCCCCACAGAAGAATTTTTCCCCCATAATACTTTATCAGGTAGCAAAGCTTGGTACACAAAGTCCTAAGCTAAGCTATAGGTTTCAACATAACAGGCTATGTCTACAGAAATTGTGCTTGAATACATAACTAAGTCCAGATGGTTGAAATGGGTAATTGTTCTTCTTTTGGCAAGAGTATCAAAACCATTACAATGGGCCAGTTTTCTTGGGTTGAATCCAACCATTAAAAAGGTTCTCCTAGATAATAAGAATTTGATCCCTAAATATATTGGTACTAATAAGATTACAGTAGAAAGACGACTTAACAAATTTGCTAATTTAATCAGCTGTATTTTTCTTTATTTTGCAGTATCAACAAGCAGAACGATTCCACAAGATTATGCCGCTGAATATTTGCTAATGAACTATCATGGAGAATTAAACCCCCCAAGTTGTCTGAATATTAATATTTCTCCAAAGTATTCAAAGTATTCCAAGCTTGATACTTATAAGAAATATCCATTTTGGACCACTTTATACAACAACAAAGAATTCATAATTTTTCCAGCTATTTTTGCACAGATTTTGAGTAACTATTTAACTCCAACAAGATATAAATTGAATAAACGTTACTTGTCTTCATCAATTAAAAGAGATGTTCTTGATCCAATCTGGCTCAATTTTTCATTAGGAATTAACTATTCAACCTTGAATTGGGTACGGCTCATCCGAACATATGCTTTCCAAAATCTAGTTTTAATGGGATGTATGGCTGTATATACCTTTAAGACAAGATTGCTAGACAGGCTTTATGAAATTAAGTATGGGGTAACTAAGGAATCAGAATTTTCAATTATAAAGAATTACTTTAGTTATGTGATCAACAAATCAAATTCATTTATCAATTTTATCTACCTTCCCAATATGCTTTCAATATTTTTAATTGCTTTAACATCCCCAATATTTACGGTCCTTACTCCAATTGCTGGAGTTCCAAGAACTAGGATACAGAGTCTTTATCTGAATCATTACAAGTTGTTTTTCAAAACTTATACCAAGGTAATCGGGTTCATAGCTGGGTTTATAACTGTTTATTTGAATTCCCTCAATATCATCCCTGCAATTGGATATGATCAGGAATCAGAAAATATTAGATATATTAACAAACCATTCTTAGATCAGTTCAATTTGTACTTGTTTAGATTGATTTTATTAGCCAAATGGAGAATCATTAAACATCATCATCCAAGTTTCCAAGTGGTTAAATTGAAAACTTGGAAAAATTTGGAGACAGTATTAATGTGTTGGGGTTTGTATAAGATAATGAACTTGAATGATTATATCAAGAAGAACAAAGACATAAACGCCGTGGATTATTCAAGAATCAAAGATTCAATAATGATACAATTGGTTAATTTTATAATGTAGAATTCTTCACTCGGTCTAATGAATTTTCGTACATTTTACAAAGAAATATAATAAGTGTATAAAAGAAGACGTCATTGTATTTTGTTTTTAATATCCACCAGCACCAGGGACATTTTCTTTCCCCTTTAATTTGGTTAATAAACCTTTGAATCTAGATTTATCTCTATCTTCAGTTTCTGGTAATTCACCAACTTCAGTCACCAATTCATTAACTCTATCCCATAATGTACCTCTCTTTAAAAATCCATCTCTCTTTTCCAAGAATTCTTCTTCTTCTTTCAAGGCTTGTTTGGAGTGTTCTTCCTTCTTCAAATTATAATTTTCATAAAAATCATCGATTGTTTCTTGTGCTTTGGTAACAATAGCTTCTTTAGCTTTAGCATTAGCCTTTTCTCTTTCAGAAATTTCCAAATCACGACGTTCTCTCCATTCTTTCAAAGGCTGTGACTCTCCTTCATATCTGTTGTCCACAGGGGCACTTCCAAAATCTTCGAAATCGTCATCGTCATCTTCAGCAGCTGGAACAACTTGTGCAGCAGCTGATTCATCAACTACTGGGAACTGTTCTTTGAATTCATTGATTTCGTCGTCTTCGTCACTTGCGGCTAAAACATCTTTATCTTGTTCAGTGGTGAATTCATCCCCAAGCAATTCTCGTTCACGAGATAAGAAATCCGATCCAGCTAATTCAGAATGGTCCTGAGGTAAATCGGATTCTATATCAACGAATTTATCAGTCATATTTTACTATCTGTTTATTATTGTACTTTATTTCGGTTCTAAATCAATTGCCCTTGTGGAATTACAATTTTTGCTAGCAACGTTGAAATTCCTAAACACCTTTTTTTTCCTTGTTTCTTTTTTGCACACATTTTTTTCTCTATTGGCAAACCTCGCACGATTTAATATAAATTTATATTAATTAATTAATTACAACACAAGTTGCAAAAAACCACTTTATACAACTCTCGTTTGTGACCCAGTCTACCTTCTTAAGATTTACTAATACTCTATATAATTAATTAACCTACATTTGTACAAAAAGAGAAGTGGAAATACTATACAACCTAACTGAAGTATCTTTACTTGCAACTCCCAATAGTAATTTGTTTGCATGCAACTTGTTGCTAAAACTTAACTTTTCAATTCTATCAGCGGGTGTAATTAACTTATCAAATAAAACAACCTCATTAAATTGACTTCCAGACACAGAAACGTCAAATGTGAAAACAGCTATACTACCATCCTCTAATCCAACAGCTATTATTGCTTCCTTATAAGTTGTCCATCTTCCGGAATAAACCGTGACCGAAGTTATTGCCGCAGCTAATTTCAAAGATCCCGTTAAATCGCATTTGCCATCAACTATCTTCCATATCTTTATTTGTCTATCACGAGACACAGTGACAAAGAAATCTCCATATGGATTAACTGGAACCCAGGAACAATCCCAAAGAATTCTTGTATGTGGCTTTGGATTAAGTTCAACTAGTTTAAACTCACTGGTTTCTTCATCTTCAACTGACCATAAACTAAACTGCCGATCTCTAGAAACTGCCAATAAGTATTTCCCAGTTGGTGAAAATTCAAGGCTCGAAATTGTTAAATTGTGGCCCTCTAAAAGTTGACTACTCTGTTGGAAATCGTGTTTAGCATTAAATACTCTAATAACTGCGTGCTTGAAAGAGTTTGATTTACACGCAGATGCTATTAAAGTTCCACTTGGCGATGTAGCACAACAACTGATTTCATAACCATGTCCGTATAATTTTTCGATTTCTGGAAAAAGAGTGTATCTTTGCAAATATTCTTCAAGAGGCGGGCACTCTAGAGTAGCCAAAACATCTTCTTTTCCACCAGCATCGGACTGCGATTCCTCTGATTCACCTTGATGTTGTGGGGCCAAATCACCAGCCTCCAATTGTTCATTAGCGGCTTTATTAGATAAACCCAACACAGGAAGAGAGGCTGATTCGGGAAGGGCGATTTCTTCACCAACTACATCAAATCCAGAAAGATTCTTCAAAAGAGTGTTAATAGATTTGGTCATTTCAAAAACACGAAGGACCTTTTCGTCCCCACCAGAAACATATCTTGAAGCTGTAATATTATCATAACAAATCATATCATATCCATGGATTTGAGGTCTTGCGAATTCATGCCAAGTAATATACTCTCTGTTGACTGTCCAAGGTGCAAATAATCTAGTTGTTTGATCCAATGAAGTAGCAGTGAAGTACTCACCATTCAAAGACCACTTCAAATCAGTCACATCTCGTACGGGACCAGTAACACCTAAAACAGAGTCAAAAGATTTAGCTTCCTCGTTAATAGATTTGTGAACTCTGAATGAACCTGTTTTACCACTAGCGAGTACATATTGAGATCGAGTTTCTTCATCGACAAACCATAAACACGACCAAAATCCACCAGATGCTCCAGTGGCTGTAGAAGCCCCTTTTATGGACATTTCACCTAGTCTAGTAACGCATACCCAGATACCAGAGTCCGCATCCATTTCCCAAATCATCAATGCAGTATCTGCAGTTGAGGTTAATAATTGTAATTTTTTCTCTATTTTTGAATCCTTATATCTATAAGACGGATGCCATTGTATGCCAGTCACCCAATCATCGTGACCCATGATTAATGCTTCAAAACTAAATGCACCTCGAGACGGACCAAAATTGAATTTATATTGTTTATTTGATAAAAGGATTAAATTAGTTTCATCTTCATCTGAATTGTCTATTAATTCGTTCATTTTGAGTCTCCATAATCTGACGTATCTATCTTGAGCACCACTTGCTAAGATATAATTCTTATGCTCCACTTCAGTGACAAATTGAAGACATTTGATCCAATCTTCATGACCGGATAATTCGGCAGCTTTGTTCAAGTCTGCCACAGTTTCATCTAACTCAAATTTGAATGTATATAAGAATAATGTGCTAGTAGTTCCACCAATTGAAAGTAAATAATGACCTTCAGCATCTATATCTTGAATGGCTAAACATAACGGATAAAAGTTAGGTTTGACTTGTAAACATTCTCCAAGTTTAAATTTATTTTCAACGGTATCAAAAGTCCAAATTATAATTTTACGATCAGCTCCTCCCGTAACAAATATTTTTTCATTTATAGTAGCTAAACATGTAACTGAATTTCCATGACCATGCAATTGTTGAAAATGATCATAACTATCATTATCCTTAACTTTTTTCCAAATATTCACTTTAGAATCTTCAGCCACCGATATCAAAAACGGAGAATTTGGAATAAATTTAACTCCAGTTACTTCTTTATCATGATTTTTCAAGGTAGAATAAACACCCTGTTGACTCTTTTCCAATGGTTTCCATAAGGCAATAGTATTTGCAGCACCATATGCCAAGATCTTGTTGGTAGGGCTATAGTCAGAAACGAAATTCTGTTTATTTGCACCAATAAATATAGCTTCCTGAGCAATAGCTGAACTCATAACTAAGCTTAAACGAACTCTTGACTTGAGTGCAATACTATGAAGCAATCTTCAATAATGAGATGCGCTTGTAAATAATTTTTTTCCGCTACTAAACTGATCTGTAGTCGTGTATTAATGCTCAAAATATTTCCCACAAACTTTTACTTTGAATGCTCTGTAATTAGTTCACCGCCTCTATCCTTAATAACAACAGCATAAGCAATGGTATCAGCGTATGTATTCTTAGTTATGCGAGTGCTTAGAGAATTTTTAACTAACAAGATCCATTAAAATTAATTTAGCGTATTATTAGTGCAAAGTGCCACCCCAGAAACAATCACTCAATTACATGATCAACTTTCAAACGAATTGCCAACATTGAAAGGAAAATGGAGCTTTACATTCAAGATATTTCGCAATAACCAATACTCAATACCACGGGAAATGGCCGAAACAACAGATTTTGCACCAGCTTCCAAATTTCTATTCACTTTTGAACCCTCATATCTACCTGATTCAACAATTACAGTGATGGATGGGAAGTCAGCAGGGGTTTTCACGAATCTTATTCAAGAAGAAGCAAATGAATTGGGACATCCTACTGAATTGAGCATACCCAATACTCACCTTTATAAAGGTGCCACTAGTGGATTGAATGACAATTTTGATTTCTTTGTGGGGCAGAAGTTACAAAGTTTATGGACCCAGAGGCAGATTATCAAGGGAGATGGTGGCCAAATATATGACTTAGAAAACGGTAATTTGACTATAAAGACATCAAATGTGTTTTTACATGGTAATTTCAGGGGGTTGTTGATACAAATAGATCTTAATGATACTTTATGTGAAAAGAAAGACCCCCAATCCCTAAACGAGATTTTTTGCAATATTAGCAATAAATATGGAATACCGGAAGGAAATTTATGCTGTGAAGTGTTGGATGTCAAGTGGTTAGATAAATACGGAGATCTTTGTTTTCAATATTCAAAGATTCTCAACTTTTAGAAATTTTGTAACATTAATATTAATATTAACAATTCTATTCTTTCATCCGTGAAAGAAGGATGCTTACTGATTTAGACAACAATGTTGTGGTTGGTAAAATTGGAATCGAATTGTCCTGCATATAATATAAATGCGATATTTTTTCTTTGAGATGAGTTTGAAATTTCTATTTCCACCTCCTCCTATACCACACCTACTCTCTCTATAACACAACTATAACATGGCGAAGCTAACTAGAAAAGGAAATAGGGCTAGAAAAACTGCGGATAGAAAACGTACCCGTGCCCAAGAAGAAGAAGAATTGAAGAAACTCGAAGAAAAAATAAATGAATACGATCCAAAATTCCAAGAATTACAGATTTCACAATTTAGTGATCTTCCGATTTCACAACAAACACTTCGAGGTTTGAAAGAAGCCAGTTTTGTGTCTATGACAGATATCCAAAAGAAAACTATTCCTATTGCCTTAAAGGGAGAAGATCTAATGGGTAGTGCAAAAACAGGATCTGGTAAAACACTTGCATTTTTGGTACCAACCATTGAAGCTTTGATTAGAAACAGAATAACTGAATTCGACGGTTTGGCAGCATTAATAGTGTCTCCCACTAGAGAATTAGCTGTACAAATTTTTGAAGTTTTAACTAAGATTGGGAAATATAATACCTTCTCAGCAGGGCTAGTTACTGGAGGGAAAGATGTTAAGTATGAAAAGGAAAGGGTCTCCAGAATGAATATATTGGTAGGTACCCCAGGGAGAATCTCACAGCATTTAAATGAAGCTGTGGGTATGGAAACATCTAATTTACAAGTGTTGGTTTTGGATGAAGCTGATAGATGCTTAGATATGGGATTCAAGAAACAAATAGACAACATAGTTGGTCATTTACCTCCAACAAGACAAA
Organism: Hemisphaericaspora insectamans; assembly: GCA_030578955.1. Taxonomy (NCBI): domain Eukaryota; kingdom Fungi; phylum Ascomycota; class Pichiomycetes; order Serinales; family Debaryomycetaceae; genus Hemisphaericaspora; species Hemisphaericaspora insectamans. Next base: position 87,335 of record JAKTZT010000004.1, on the reverse strand, counting down.
CATTATTGTTTTCGGCAACACAGTCAGATAACGTTAAGGATTTGGCGCGATTATCACTTGCTAATCCCCAAAAGATTGGTATTTCTGGTGATCAAGAAATCTCATCCACCCCAGAATCCTTAGATCAATATTACGTTAAAGTTCCCTTGGATGAAAAATTGGATGTTTTGTGGTCCTTCATCAAATCGCACTTAAAGAGTAAGATATTAGTATTCTTTTCATCATCAAAACAAGTTCAATATACATATGAGACATTCCGTACTTTGCAGCCTGGTATCTCATTATTAAAGCTTTATGGTCGTCATAAACAAACGTCACGTTTAGAGACAACAGCAAAGTTCTCAAAAGCTCAGCATGCATGTCTATTTGCTACTGATATTGTAGCTAGAGGATTAGATTTCCCTGCTATTGATTGGGTGGTACAAGTTGATTGTCCTGAAGATTCGGCCACTTATGTTCATAGAGTGGGCCGTGCTGCTCGTTTCGGAAGACAAGGAAAGTCGTTGATGTTCTTGCTACCATCTGAAGAAGAAGGAATGTTGAAGAGATTGAAGATTCATAAGATTGAACCCAAAATGATGAATATAAAACAAAAGAGCAAAAAGTCTATTAGACCGCAGTTACAATCATTATGTTTCAAGGATCCGCTAATTAAGAATTTGGGTCAAAGAGCGTTCATTTCCTATTTCAGATCAGTATATATCCAAAAGGACAAAGATGTTTTCAAGATAGAAGATCTTCCAACCGAAGAGTTTGCTGCTTCATTGGGATTACCAGGTGCTCCAAAAATTAAGATCAAGGGAGATTCAGCTAGTAAAGAAAAGAAAAACGCATCAAGAAAGTTATTGGCGTTGGCGAAGGCTAATGATGAAGGTGAAATACAAGAAGGCAAGAATAAGGTCAGGACAAAGTATGATCGTATGTTTGAAAGAAAGAACCAAACTATATTATCTGATCATTATTTGAATATGACTGGTAATAATGCCAATGGGAAAGAAGATGAAAGTGATGACGACTTTATGACAGTAAGAAGAAAGGACCATGAACTAATTGAAGAGGAATTACCAAACTTATCTCTTCCAGCATCGAAACGTCAAGCAAAGAAAGCCCTTTCAAAGAAGGCCTCTCTTGCTTCCAAGGGAAATCCAACAAAGTTAGTCTTTGATGATGACGGTGTTGCCCATGCAATTTACGAGTTGGAAGAAGAAGAAGATTTTATTAAGGCGGGAGATGCTAAGAAGCAAAAGGAAGAATTCGTTTCCAAGGAGCAAGAATTGATGAAAGTTACTGATATTGCAGATAAAGCCACTGAGAAGCAAAAGAGACAGGAAAGGAAGAGAAAGAGAAAGGAAATCGAGAAGAGGATGAGAGAGGAGGAAGAATATAATTCCGAAGAAGCACCAACTGTGGCAACTTTGGGTATTCCAGACTTAGAACGTGATATGGAAGAACCTTTGTCAGATGAAGCTCCAAGCGCGAAGAAGCCCAAATGGTTCGAAACTGAAGATGAGCCTAAGAAGAAACATACTGAATTTATTGAATATGATGAACCTGAGACCTTGGAGGACTTGGAATCCTTAACAGCTAAATTATTGGGGAATTAAAAACATAGATACACCTAGTTTATAGAACTTAATTTAGACATCAAAAATTTGTTGAAATCTATCCAAATACTCCATCGAACTTTCTTTATCTAATTCACCATCATCGAATTGAATGCCAAGGAAGTTTGTAACAACTGATTTTGCAAGCCTGAATTCATTTTCCTCTCTTTCTGTTAATATCATCAACTCTGAAACCAAATCAACGTCGTTTTCCAACTTTTTTGAGATGTCATCCGCTCTTAAAACTATGGAGGAAGGAACTCCGCATATCTTGGCACAGTAGATACCAAAACTGTTTTCAACAACACCCGGTCTAACCTGGTAGAGGTAGGTAATAAGATCATATTCTTCGTTACTTGACCTCTCAAGCAATATATCCATGCAAACTTTCTTTATTTTAGGAGTATCAAAATCCAACTCTTTAGCTTTGAACAATTCATGAAAATGAGTTGAGAATATACATCGCGGACTCTCTGCCTTGGATGCAAAATAGCATAGAGTTCCCGCAAAAATAGCTGATGAATCAATTGAATCGCTTCCTTTGCCAAATTCATCTACGATTAGCAAGGATTTTCCTGAGCATAACGATATACATTTTGATAACTGATAAAGATCAATTGCAAAGGTACTTTGTTGCTTGTCAAGTGATTCGCGTGACATAATTCTGGTCAAAACCTTATCAAACACTCCCATTGTAACTCCTTCTGCTGGTACATAACAACCAATTTGAGCCAAGACGGCTATGAGAGCAGTTTGACATAAATAAACTGATTTGCCAGACAAATTGGCTCCCGTCACAACCATAATTCTTTCATCCCCTGAAAGTTGCATATCATTAGGAACGAATACTTCCACCGAGGTTTCAATGAGTGGGTGTCGACCTTTCTTAATATCTAGGACATCATCAGAAACAATATTGGGACAAACATAGTTGTTTAACTGTGACACTTCAGCTAATGAACATAAGCAATCCAAGATGACCGCTGCTTTCGATACTTTAACTATTGGCTCTTCATATTCAACTAACTTTTCCTGAAGTTGTTGGATGATTTCGATTTCCCGATCACGAATAAGCTCGAATATATCTCCATATTGTTCATCAAGGTTGATTACTTCTTCTGACTTATAATATGCATGTGTTTCAGTCCTAAAAACCTCCACCCATCCGTTCAAACTGAAATTCTCATTGATTTCTGTTTGAATATCTTGTTCTACCGAGATTAGAAATCCTATTTGAGGTATGTACACAATGTTCAAAACTTCATTTTCAAATCTTTGAGCTAGAGCATTACCCAATTCTTGGAATATTTGATCCAAATTGTTATATTGCTGTCTTAAAACATCTAATTCTTGATCAACTCCATGCAGAATTGTAACTTTTGCATCTTCATGGGAGCTAGCTACCTCTACGAATTGCAATACGAAATTCCTAAGATCTTGAAATTCACTAATATAGTCAGCAAAAAAGGTAACAAGTTCCTCGGGTATACCATCAGGAACGGGGAAACAAAGTCGAATATGCTTTTGAAGTGATATTGCATATTGCAAAAAATCAAGAACTGAATTCCAATATTTCCAAACTACTTTACCGCTTTTAACAGCTCTGAGATTTGATTGTACATTGCTCATTCGCTTTACTGAAGCTTGAATCAACTTTCTAGTTTCTTTATTGGAATTATCAGAAAGAATTCTTATGACGTTTTGACGCTCTTTGATTCTTATTTCCGAGGTTAAAGGTTTTCTAATCCAATCCCGCAAAAGCTTTGAGCCTTCAACTGTCACAGTGTAGTTCACTAGCTCATATAAGGATCGTTTCTGCGACTTATTGGTGATTTTTAGTCTTTTGTTGTTTATGGGAAGTATTTGTAGAGAGTAAAGCAGATCTATATCAATGAACATATGATCTTTAAAGGAAGCGAATTGGACATTAATTATTAAATCTGTTATGGTGTTTGATGAAGGGTCCACATAGTTCTCGATCGCTAACCATATTGAGTTAATACTTCCCATCTGTTGGCATGTTAGTAAAGCCGTCAAACTAAAAGATACAAAAGAGTAAAACATACAGCTAACTTTAATGCTGGAGATTTTAAGGCAGAGCTTTTGATTAGCTCCACTTTAGATCTATCTTCGCCACCAAATTCCGAAAGTCTATCAAAAGAAGTGGCCAATGTTGTGGCACTAAACTTGGTGTAATCCGCAACAATTCTAATATTCAATTTGAAATCATACTTATTGGACAACTCTTCCAAAAAAGATAGCATATCTTGAGGAATTCTTGAACAAGCTAATACCACTGTTGGCTCTATTTCATCAATTATTGATTCAATATAGTATCGTGGTTCTGAAAATTGAAAATCTTCCCAAATCCAAAGGGTTTGACAAGATAATTTCAAACAAGATGCACCAAGCATCAACCCTTTGCTATCAATTGATAAAATAATTTCCTTTGAGGCATCAAAGGTTGTATTCAAGCCCTCGGATGTTGGTTCTTCGTCCATTGCTTTCTTGTTGGCGAATGATGAACTTTTTTGGTTGCAAAAAAAATTATGTGACAGAAATAGTGCGAAGTAATTAGAAACTTTTGTTAAGAGATTTGGTTACCACACAACTCTATAATAATATCTCATCAAGCGATGATCAATGTAGCATTCCTCAAACTATATTTACTGTATACAAGGAGTGGCAATGATGGCTTCATCAATAGTGCCTAGACGAATGAATTTACCTGCTATTTTTCTTCCGTCGTCATCCAACATTTGGATGTCTTCATTTTCATTAGCAGCTGGATCAATCTCAAGTACTGCTAATTCTTGTAAAAAACTTGTGGGGGCACCTTTTGCTATAGAAAGAATATTTCCATTTCCCAAATCCATTGTTATTTTACCTGATTGATGAATATTGATATGTCCTATCTGTCCCCGAGTTGAAGCTGAACTTGTGGCAAGATCAGATACCATACCTTCTTCAGCTGCTTCATTTTCTTGCTTGACACTAATTTTCTGTGTGTATTGTGGTAGATGATTAGGAAGTTGAAACATTATATATTTATCATCTTGTGATGTCTCGGTTTCTTGAGTAGAAAGTCCAGATAGTCTATCAGTTAACAAGTCCAAGATTTGTTGTTGATCGGTAATTAATTGATTCCTCTCATCAGATTCAAATGAATCAACAGGGGCCTTACTTTCAAGCTTTGCCTTAGAAGTTTTAATTAATTCAAGTTTTTCTTCAATTTGTTCGAGTTTGACAGTAGGTTCCCGGCTAGCCGGTGTTGATTCGAAACCTGGAGTTCCTTCTACTGTCTCTGGTTCCTCTGATTTTGTTTCTGATTGGGATGACGGAAGTTGTTCAGAATCATTTCTGTCAGGTCTAACAGGGAACAACACAGTTTCTTCGTCATCAAATCTATATTGCTGAGTCATATTAATCTTAGTTGGATCTTCATCTTCATCTTCTTCAGAGTCCACTCCCGGAGTTGTAGATCTTGTCTTTTCTTTCAATTTCAAATTCTTTAAGAATTCTGGAGAAGCTGAAATTGAACCGTTATAAATAGTATCGCTCGTCAAACCTAATTTCGAACCACTGACATTCCCAATCGATACTGATCCTGCCGATAAGGGACCAGAAGAAACTAAATGAGTTCCAGCATAGTTATTACGACCACCTCTTCCTCTTCCTCTTAGGGAGCCGCGTCCTCTATTAGAGGGAGTTCTTATAGGTTGTTCTTGTTTCACAGCAGGTGCATCTTTTGCTCTCTCTTCCTTGGACTTTCTCTGAACTACTTTTGGTTTAAATTTCAATCCTGGTTTTGGGGCAGGTGATGATGTCGGTTTCTTAGTATTCAATGATTCCAATCTATTAGACATTTCTCCCTTTATATATTTCTTTGTTCCAATCACCAGAGAAACCCTTTAAAAGTCAAATCCATCATGTTTTTTTTTTCTCCGAGTGAGTAAATTAAGCTTCGAAAAAAAAAATGAGATGAGATGCAAAATATTTTTTTTTAATTCACATAGATACTTAGGACTCTAAAGTGGGAAAAGCAGCTATGTCAAGGAGAAATAGAAAGGAGTTCAATGAGGAAGTCGAGTTAGATGAAGTAGATGCATTCAATGAAAATAGAGAAAAGCTATTACTCAATGAAGCGGGAGAATATGTTCAACGTAATTATTCCGATGAATCAAGTGAAGAAGAAGTTATGGCGGTCGAAGAAGGTGAAAGTGAAAGCGAAAGCGAAGAAGACCATTCAGACGAAATGAGTGAATCTATGAGTGAAGGAGATGACGAATTAGCTGAAGCAGACGATGAAGAAAAGGGTTGGGGTGGCAGACAAAACTACTATGGAGGGGATGTAGTGAGTGATGATGAAGATGCAAAGCAAATGACAGAAGAAGCTTTAAGACAACAGAAGAAACATTTACAAGAGCTAGCTATGGATGACTATATTGATGAAGACATGATGGAAGATTGGGAAAAGGCAGCTGAGACATATGATAATCAACCAGCCAAGACTCAAGTAGTTTTAACAACCGACTCATCATATGATAAATTAGATGACACTGAACAACTCAAATTACTCAAACAATCTTTCCCGGAATTTATTCCATTATTAAACGAACTAGGTCAACTAAAAGTGAAATTGGATGGATTTAATTCAGACAATACCAATCCATTACTTCAAGTTAAATCAGTTGCATTGTCAGCTTATTTGGCAGCCGTATCGTCATACTTTGCCATATTCGTTGATAATTTACGAGGTGGGGAACCTTTCACTACTATGAAGGATAATCCAATCATGGAAACAATTTTGAGTACAAGAGAGGTCTGGAGACAGGCTAATGAATTACCAGAAGTTGCCATTGAAACAAATATTAGTGATGATGAAGAATCCGGTGATGAAATCTTTGTGGATGCCAGAGAAGATATCAGCGAAGAGGAAGGAGTATCAGAAGAAACAGAAGGTGAAGAGGTTTATGAATCTGACGAAGAAAGCCCTGTTGATATAGATTTTACCAAGAAAAGAACCATCAAACGTGGTTCAAATAATCAAGCTGGCACCTTTATAGAAGCAGATACCATTGATGATCTCGATATGGAAGATAAGCAACGTCGTAAGAAGACTTTAAGATTCTATACCTCTAAGATTGATCAAGCAGCAGCTAAAAATAACAAGTCCTACTCTGGTGATTTAGATGTTCCATACAAGGAAAGATTATTTGAAAGGCAACAGAGATTGATCGAAGAAGCAAGAAAGAGGGGATTGAAAAAATCCACAGATCAAGACTACGATTCCGGAAATGACGAAGACAGTGGTATTGCTGATGGTGGTGATGATGATGGATATGGATATTATGAAGCTATTAAGGAAAGCAAAATTGCCAAGAAGCAATCACGCAAACATGCTCATGAACTTGCAGTTAAGGCTGCTAAAGAAGGGAAATTGGCTGAATTGCAAGAAGAACTTGGATCAGATGGGAAGAGAGCAATCAATTATCAAATTCTTAAGAATAAAGGTCTTACTCCACACAGAAAGAAGGAATATAGAAATGCCAGAGTTAAAAAGAGAAAGAAATATGAAGCCGCCAAGAAGAAACTTAAGTCTGTTAGACAAGTTTATGATGCAAACAACAGAGGTCCATACGAAGGTGAAAAGACTGGTATTAAGAAGGGATTGTCAAGATCAGTTAAATTGGTTTAAAATTTTTTTGGTTATTCTCTATTGTGTATATTATTATGTAGATAATATAAAACTAAATACAGTTAGTTATTTAACGACTGAATTGGATATCATCAATACGTAAAATGGACTTCACACATTCCGAAGCTAAAGTAATTGCACTAGTATTTACTAACACTGGTTGTAAAACATGCTCTTCAAAGATATTGGATGCACCTGATCTTCTTACTGAAATACCGGCATCTTTTTCTCCATTTTCATGTCTGTTTCTTAAATCGGTTACAACATTGATTGGATTCAAACCAGCATTTTCAGCTAAAGTGGTTGGGATAACTTCCAATGCTTGGGCAAATTCTTGGTAGACAAATTGTTCAACACCTGATAATTTATGTGATTCTTTCATTAAAGCTTTTGATACTTCAATCTCTGGGGCACCTCCACCAGCAATCAAAGCTTTTTCTTTAACCAAGCATCTGATAACACACAAGGCATCATGAATTGATCTTTCAGTTTCGTCAATAACTAGGTTATTTGCACCTCTGACTATAACAGAGACGGTTGGTTTAACATTCTTTGAGGTAATACCAGTAACTTCAACAATTTTGGATCCGGAACTTTCTATTTCTTCAATTAAATCAGCTGATCCTAATCTATCTTCAGTGAAGTTATCAATGTCAGCAATTGGTTTGCACCCAATAGCCTTAGATAAGAACTCAACTTCATCTCTTTCGATATCTTTTATGACCATGATGTTTAATTTAGAAAGGAAATGGAGAGCTAAATCATTAACAGCATCTCTAAGGATTGATTTTTGGATTAATAAGACGTTACATTTTGCCTTTTTGATTTTCTTGCATATGTTTAATAAATATGCTCTTTCTTCTTTTAAGATTTTATCCATCTGCCTGTAATCGTTAACAACGACATTGTTTTCCATATCTGGTTTTGGAGGAGATAACTGAAATTGAATCAATCCAATTTTGGCTTTTTCTATCCTAATTGGACCACCTGCATTCTTAACAACATTTTGAGTCAAGACAACTCCATTAACTAATTGAGTATCATCGATGGTACCACCAACTTTCTTAATTAATCTTATGTCATTTAAATCAACGTTATTCTTTTGTTCATTTATAACTTTTAATACTGAATCCACGGATAATGGAGCCAACAAAGAAGAATGTTGGGAGACAATTTTAGAACTTAAAGAAGTGGAAGCAGCTCTAATTAATTGTTCTCTATCATCTAATTTGACTTCATATGACATATCCAATAAAATTTCTGTTGCCCTCTTCGCGGCCCTTTGGAAAGACTCTGCGATTAAAGTTGGATGAATTCCTTTATTCAATAATCTTTCAGCAGCACCCAAAAAGGCACCAGTCAAAATGGCCACTGAAGTCGTTCCATCACCAGCTTCAACGTCTTGTGCACGGCTTACATCAACCAACATTCTTGCAGCAGGATGTAATACTGCCATATGTTGTAAAATAGTAGCACCATCGTTAGAAATTATGATTTCTCCTGTTTTTGTCTTGATCATTTTATCCATCCCCTTTGGACCTAAAGATGTTCTGATGGCATCAGATACAGCTCTTGCAGCCAATATATTAGCTCTACGAACTTCTGTTGGCTTTTCTTTATCTTTGAATGTAGCATTGGAAGGAGCTACTGCTAATCTAGCTACTTGTGCCATGATCCTATTTGACAATAATAATTTGATTCAAGATGAAGCAAAATTCAAACTGAAGTTGTCAAAATTGTTGACTGATATAATTTTTTTTTTTCAATGGTTCGAGGTCGTGTAACATGGGAAAAAAAGAACTATTGTTGGATCACGTGACACTGGCTTTTTGTTAAAATGTTTTTTTCCCCTTCTTCTCATTAAAAGAATTAAGAGAAGAGATGACAACTCTTTTGACTTGTATTTAGTAATCAACTTTCATACACAATGACTAAATCGTTTGCTACGTTTGAAGACATAGATCTCACTAAGGATGAAATATTAGAATGTTCTTACTCTGTATGGTCACCTTATTTTCCTTGCAATACATTTCCATCGAAGATCATTAAACCCGTACCCCAAGCGTTTTTGAAATTCTTGGAGAGTGAAAGTATTAGATTACCATCAGAAGGGACGGTTGAACTAGAAGTAAACAGTGATAATGAATATAGTGATTGGGAAGAAGAACTAGGTGAAGAAGCCGAAGAATCTGATGAAGAACATATTACACCAAAAGAAAAGATTACAATAGATCATTTCCAATCATTCCATGAAAGAATAATAGAAAGTATTGATGAGCTCGGAGGCAAAGTCATCCCCAAGCTCAATTGGTCTGCAGCTAAGGATGCAAAATGGATCATGCCCGGAAATACTATCAAATGTACAAACGTTAATGATATATATTTATTACTAAACTCGTCAGATCACATTGTTGATGATCTTGAATCTGCATTCCTGGCAGTAATACCTGCTCCACAAAATATAGAAATAGATTATGAACTAGTACTTAAACAATGGAGAGATGTTAATCCGGCATTAGAATTCAGGATTTTTGTTAGAGATGATAAAATTTTGGGTGTTTCACAAAGAGATCTAAACCATTATGACTTTCTTGAATCTCTTCGTACAGCGCTAAAAGAAAAGATTCATGATTTCATCTATGAGAAGTTAATACCAACTATTGGGATACATACAATCTTATCGAAATATATTGTTGATATATACATTCCAAGACCGTTTGATAAAGTATATATAATGGACATAAATCCATTTTCACGAAAGTCCGATTCATTATTATTCACTTGGAATGAATTATTGATTAGAGATACCTCAGCCATACATGATGATGACTACGAATTCCGATTGATAAATGAAACAAACATGGGTGCATTTGCCAAGAAAGCATATAGCGAATCGCAAGTTCCCTTAGATGTCGTGGGTGCAAGCATGGATACTGAGGCGATGACTGAATTGGCACGAGAATGGAATAATTTACAAGTTCTGGGAAATAGAGAAGCGTAGTATAAATATTAATAGGGAAAGAAGATATATATAACAAGTTATGTTCTATCTTATATTACATTGTCCCTGATCATAAAGGTCTTTGCTTCTCTTCGTAATTTTCGCAGCTAATAAAAGGGGAAGGTGAACGCCAAAAAAAAAGCAACATTCTAAATCCCAATTAGGAAGTCGTTCCGCGATCTGAAGCAATCTTCCAAAAATTTATAAAGTTGGAACCAATATCCACATTTTCCAAACCTTAAAAAAACCTACACATTTTGTTAATTCCCTAAAACACACCAAACATGACTATCCAGTTCAGTAAAGACGATATTTTCCTTCCATCATACAGAGGAAGATTAACTGAGGGTATAACCTACGACGCTAGAAACAATACCTTACTCTGGATCGATATTATTGTTGGAGAAATCCATCGTGTTTCATTAGACAATACTTCCCAACACGAAATCCTAAAATGGACTTCTTCGATTGAATCTGTCGGTGCTATTGCTTTAACCAAGGATATAGATACCATTATTGTTTGTGGTAAATATGGGCTTGCCAAGGGCTCGTTTTCCACTGGTAAGATTAACTATTTTTTCAAATACCCTCATGATTCCAAGCAACAGGTGAGATTAAGGTCTAATGATGGTATGGTCGATCCATGGGGGCATCTTTGGATTGGTGTTATGAATGATTTTCCGATTAATAAAACTGAAGGGGTATTACCTGAAGGAAAACTTTATAGAATTAATACTGAAGATTTCACAATTGAAACCATGGTTGAGAATGCCTTAATTGCTAATGGGTTAGCATTTAGTGAAGATGGAAAAGAATTCTTTTGGACAGATAGTTTAACTTTCACAATTTGGAAATTTGATTATGATTACAAGACAAATACTTTAAGTAATAGAAGACCATTTGTTGAAATTAAAAAGATTTATCCAGATTTCGAAGCTCCAGAACCAGATGGAATGGTTATGACTAAAGAAGGTGATATTTATACTACAATTTTCAGTACTTCTACTGTTTTACACGTAAATTCCAAAGGTGAAGTCTTTGAAAAGATTCAATTGCCAGCCAAGAGAATTACATGTGCAACTATTGGAGGTAAGGATGGAGATGAATTGTTTGTAACTACTGGTCATTTGGACTTGACAGAAGATGATTGTAATTCTGATCCAAATGATAAAGATGGTGATTTGGGTGGATTCATATTTAGATTGAAATTAGAGCGTGATTTGAATGGACAACCAAAGCGTATTTGGAATGCTAGAATTCCAGATGAATTGATTAACTAAGGTAGATTTTTATAGATAATTCAAAGTTTATGTATATCACAATTTGTTGAAGTTTTCTTTCTTTGTTGTGTTGGCTACAGCCGTCACCGAATTTTATTATATGAGCGTAGCTCTCTAGCTACCTCTATGGGTTTGTCTATATGTCTCTATAACCACTTTTCTTTTGAGTCCCTCTATTGCTAATACTAGATTCCAGTTGTTTCCACACACTCTCTCAATAATGTCATAATCATGAAAGCAACTCTAACACGCGATTAACAAACTCTTCCACCAAGACATTCTCCTCTATCCCACCCACACGCAAATCCATTAATTTCAACTTTGCAATCTCGACCCTTTGTTCATCATTCATATTACTTACAATCTTATCATCTTTAAGTATTTTAATAATAGTTAATAAATGGATCTGTAATGCTGGTTCAGCAAGTAATTTTCTAATGATTTCATCATCTGCGACCTTCTCCCATTTAGATTGTGGAGGTGGTTGAGTTGGTTGGTGGTCAGTTGATTGTTCTATTGGTTCGGAGGATTGTTGCTCCTCTGATTCATGGTGGATATGGCATGAAGATTTATAACAGGAGATTGAACAATATGGAATTGTACATTTAGGACATTTATATTTTGATTCCTCTATTTTGCATATCCCGCATAACATGTTAGTTTTGTAGTTGTTGGAGTTGTGCAATCTCATCTCGATAGATAAATTTTCACAAACTCTTTGGATCGCTACCAAATTGCCAATCTCCGCTTGATTTTCGTTTTTTTTTTCTTGTTTCAAACCCCTCTTCGACTAATTTTCATACTCTTTTATCTCCAATCAGCCTACCAACCTCCAATGAAGCTTAAAGTGGCATTGGTTCAAGTGAATCCTATAATAGGACTGATTCAACTGAACATTTCCAGGATCAATAGTTTAATAACCAAGAATATAACCAGTTCAATTGATTTAATCGTCCTACCAGAATTAGGAGTTACGGGATATAATTTTGCATCAGCAAATGCAATTAAACCATATTTAGAATCATATGAAAATAAACAAGCTAATAATCATTCATTAAACCTAGCCAAGAGTATAAGTGAAAATTATAATTGTTTTACAGTTGTTGGATATCCTGAATCGCCATCCTCATCGGGTATTATATATAATAGTTGTGCTTTATTTAATCGACAAGGAAAATTGATACATAATTATAGAAAAACATTCCTTTATGAGACTGATGAAGTATGGGGATGTTCAGAAGGTGATATAAAGGGATTCAAATCAATTGATGTAGATTTTGCTGCAGGTACAGCAACCCCAGTTTCATTATGGGATAGGTTTGTCAGTGGGAACCCAAAGAATGAAACTACCTTGAGAGTTAATTTTGGAATATGTATGGATTTAAATCCATATAAATTCGAAGCACCATTTAATGCATTTGAATTTAGTTCTGCTTGTTATAATCAGCATGTTAATTTAATGATATGTCCAATGGCATGGTTATCCCCCGATTCACCATCAATAGACAAGACGATCCCATTAGATGAAAGGATCGAGGATGCAAATAATACAGTATTAGAGAATAGTCCTGAACAATCAACTGTTAATTATTGGATATTGAGATTTTTCCCATTTTTATCACATAAATATAGTTATCTGCCTAAATGGTTCAATAAAGTCAATGTGATTTGTTGTAATCGGATTGGTGTTGAAGGAGATATAATATTTGCTGGAAGTAGTAGTATTTTAGAATTTAAGAATATTGGTAATTATCATGATGAATCAATTGATCAAGAGAATGAAAGTGTATCTGTATTGGGAAGTTTATCACAGAATGAAGAAGGGGTATTGATTAAAGAGATTGAATTCTTATAGTAAATATAGATTTAATTCAATTTTAAGTTGTATGGTATTTGATATGAAAAGATATTTATCTGAATAAGAGTACAAAATATGGGTGGGGTTGACAATAAATTTCCTGTTTTGAGCGAAACCAGCTGATTTCTCTTCAACAGAAGACAGTTTAGTCTGGGTTATTTTTTTTTAGGTTGCCTGGGTTCCTCCTATTGAAAGCGTGATTGAGGATGAAACTTAATTCACAAGCCTTGCAAATTGCAGGGGCAAGGCAAAGCCGATGCTTTTTAGTAAAAAAAATTCCACTTTCTACTAAGATTAGGTATTGCAGTTTGGATGTTGTGATTTCTTTTCTATTTTTTTTTCTTTTTAGTTTGGAATTTTCTTTGTTGAATTTAGTATTATATTTTTTCGCTATTTAAACTCGCGTACGACAGTTTACTTGTTTTGGAGATTATTTGACATCATTGTTTTTTTGTTAGTTTGGCCAAAGGTGAGAGAATACACGTTTTTTAAAAAGTGGTATGTGTTTTAGAAAAAGAAAAGGCTACAATTAACTATTACAAGGTTTTGTTATATGTTATGAGTAGTGGGAAGTAGTATGATGTCAATATTTACATTTTAAGTTGTAACCATACGTTGATTTGAAGTTGGCAGGTTGAAAAAATCGCAAAAGAGAAAAATCTCGGTACCTTAACGCAATTCGGGTAAGATTTGATCCGGAGATGCACCCCGCGAATGACGAATGTAGTGGCAAGTCTAAGCTCTCACGTTTATAGAAACAGAAGAATTTCATGTTGGTTGGCTTTGGGATGTGTATAAAAGTACATCTGATCTGATCTAGTGTTGTTGCAAACACGGTTATATTTTCTACTTTTTTTTTCGTTTTAACTTTTCTTTTCTTTTCTTTTCTTTTTTTTTTTTTGGTCGCGTGTGTTAAAATGTGAAGAAGAATTTTTTTAATAATTTAACTGAAGGAGGAGCATTTAACAAAGTGACACGTACGGAAAAAAATAGTGAGGTTCTTTATTTACATAGAATATTGGGATCTAGAAGCTTAGTTTTAGTATAGCGCATGTTTCATTTTTTCTAAGCTTTATTTCTGAATGAAGAACAAAGCAGATCTTTAAATAATCAATAACACAAACTAAGCTAAAATTTCAAAACTCTTTTTTTTTCTTAGCATTAACTAACAACTTTAGTCTTAAGATCGTTAAAACAATTTTTTTTTTTTATTTGTTTGGAGGTTTTTCGTTTAAACTTAAAGAAATTTCTTTTGTATTTATATAAAACCACTTTTTTCTGTTTTTTAAACACTCCCCTCCAAAAAAAAAAAGCATTCCTTACTAACTACTGACTAGTTGACCGCCAGCGTACTACATCCATCCCCAAGTACTAACTACCACTAACGACCCACCAGCCGTACTACACATATTTATTCTATCCAATATTTTTTTTTGTTTTAGCTTGAAGGTAAAAAGAAAACGAGAAATTTTCTTAATGGTCAAACTAAAAAAAATGGTTAAACTCGGTAAATTTACTCGAGGTTATCTAACCAAAATATTAATACTATTTTTAATCACTTATACTATACTATCATCATTACGTTCATTATCTAAGCGACCTTCAATTATAGAATATAAAGGAAATTTGAATAGATCAGTTAAACATAAATTTAAAACTTGGTATTCAAATATATTATCTTCCCGCTATAATTTAGAATCAAATAAAGAATTTTTAATTAAATTAAATGAAATTAAACATGAAAAATTATCCAATGATTATACAAATGAATTATGGGATATAAATGAAGTAAATTTAACTAATTTACCATTATCAATTCAACTTCCAAAATATTATAAAGATAATAAAAGTAAAAAACCAACTAAACAACCTTTTGATCCAAGATTTACTCTTGCAGTATACTTTCAATATTTACAATTAAAGGGAACAGAAACTGCCTTACCATTTCATTGGTCTGATTGGGTAGATTTATCTCGTTTAGATAAATATATTCTTGATACAAAAAAGAGAAATCTTTGTAAATCATTATTTGATATATCAAAGAAGAAGAAAGAAATTGAAGGCTCTGATATTATAAATGTTAATCAATATTGTAAATATGATCCTGAATCAACTTTAGGATATAAAATTTTTGCTCCAACAGGACCTCAAACAATTAATAATCGTGAAATTTTAGGTAAATCATATTTATATACTGGGGCTCCATCTCCAAAACAATTGATTTTATTAACTAATGAACAAGGTTCTTATACTATAAATGTGGCTAATTTTACGGTAAATAATTTGAATAATTCCTTGTTATATAATGGAATGATAAATGAAATGTTGGAAGAAGCTGATATTCAATCGTTAAATGTTGTTGATTCATATAATTCCTTAATTTCATCACATCCAGTTCCAAAATCTAAAAATATTTTAAATAAAAGACTTATACATATTCCAGAACAATCATTTATGGTGGATCCATATCCAGTTATAAAGGAATTAATGAATTCTAAACATCAATTATCATTTATGGAAAAATCATTCCTTGATTCCATTAGGTTTAGTGTTGGTTGTAAAGAACCACCAAAATATTTTTCTGAAGCCAAATTATTAGAAAAATATCTGGAAAGATGGCTAGGTGAACATTATGATTGGAGATTTTTCAGTGGATTATCTGTGGGGAAAGGTGACCAATCAATTGTTTTACACCGATTAATTAAAAATTATTTGAATTTTGCTAGAGTTCATGGTATAATCACTTGGATAGCTCATGGGTCGTTATTATCTTGGTATTGGAATGGAATTGCATTTCCTTATGATACAGATATTGACGTTCAAGTCCCAATTAGTGAATTATATAAGTTGGGTAGATATTATAATCAAACATTGGTTGTTGAAAGTGTTACTGATACTGAAGGTCAATTTGATGGAATGGGAAGATATTTCATTGATGTTGGTTCAACAATTACTCATCGTAAGAAAGAAAATGGTAAGAATAATATAGATGCTAGATTTATTGATGTTGACACTGGATTATATATTGATATCACTGCTTTGGCACTAACTGATACTCCAGCACCTTCAAGATATGATAATTTTATTGCAATGGATGTCACCAAAAAATCTATTGTTGATGCATTATCAAAACCAGGTGAATTGAATCATGCAGTTAAGAATCAACAATTAAAAGTTTATAATTGTCGAAATGAACATTTTAGTTTATATGAAGAACTTTCTCCATTAGTTCTTGCCACTGTTGAAAATCAATTAAGTTATATACCATCAAATTTTGTCATGACATTACATTATGAATATAATTTAGATGGTACAACTAAAAAGAATTATCGTGATTATTATTATTTGAATAACTTTAGATTATGGTTCAAGACTCAAGTTATGCTTGATTATATAAAATCTCCACAAACTTGGATAAATGAGCATAATTCAACATTAAATAATCCCAATAATAAGCTTTATTCAAGATCAAATGGAATTCAAAAACGTTTAGTTGGAGAAATTGAAAAGTTACAAATTAATAAATTATCAATTAAAGATCATATTAATCTCCTTCAATCAAATCATTTATTTAAAGAATTTTATAAAACCATGAATTTTACAAAATTTCATGAATTGGAATTAACAAAAATCTTAAGGAATGAATATGATGATATTGATAAATTATTAAATGAATATAAAAAGGAAAATTGTTTAGGCAGAGGAATAAGACCTGATTTGTTTATGAATAATGTGTTTATGGATACTAGCGGACAAAAGAAAGATTTTTTGGGAGAGGTGGAAAGAACTCTTGAGTTGCAACAAACTTATGAATTCGAACATGTATAAGGAAGAAGAAGAGGAGGAGGAGGAGAGATTCCCCCTAAAAAAATTGCATAAATTAATGTATGATTATTTATTTAATGAAAGTTTTTTGTTTGTTTTGTTTTTGTTTTTGATTGATTGATTTATATTGATTTTGGGTAGTCTGATTATTACATTAGCTTTTAAAAGTTATTTTAGTTTATATTTATTTAGAAGATTAATTTTTTTGATTTAATTTGTGAAATTGGTATATTTGTAGATGCATCCTTGGAGGAATCTTCAGAAGATGAGAAGATAAGATTTAATCTAATTTGTTGCAATGTCGATTGACATATTTGCAGCCAAAGTTAAAATTGGCCACACTAACGCAAAAATACTGCAAAAAGTAACATTGTAATTTAGTTTTCGCCTGCGGTAGGCAGGGTAAACCCCCAGTGTCATAGTAAAATGAGGTCTTATCTATTGTCCTCCTTAATATTAAAGTTTATACACGTCTATAAAAATCTCATAATTATCCCTGAATCTTGTAAACTAAGAAATATCCTAATTGCTTAATCATGTAAGTGCGCCAATATGTAGTTTGATATAGTAAGTACACGTCATAAGGGGGGGGGGGACCTAGTTTTTAATATTCTCCGCATTTTCCATTTCCAGAAACTCTAGGATGACCATTAACAACTGGAATAGGATATGTTGGCAACCTATGATAACTATTCTTCTTGGTTGCAATAGCACCAAAAGCTTCATACCAACCCAAAAAAGCATTAATTATACTCATTATCCCAGCTGCTTTAAACACAGATTGATTATTACTCAAGAATCCTACCAGAATCAAAAACAAGGTTAAAACTAATGTTAAAATTGATAACATCAAACTTATGTTTGATTTAAGTGTGCATGTAAACATCATCAGGGCAAAAAGTGCCCATCCCAAAATATTAAACCCCATAGCATTATTAAACATCTCAACATTGTCCCCATATGCTTGTCTGATTCCAAAGGAAGGAATCAAAGTTGAACCTAATTGAATCCAAAAGGCTCCAAAACTTGTAAACATCGTAGCAGCAAATGTATGACCCTTAACTAATTCCCAACAACCACAACAGAATTGAACTAAACCTCCATAAAATACCATTAACCCTACAACTGCATTCAACTGCTTGATTCCCATTGTTCCAGCTAGATAAAACCCCGCAACTAATCCATTGAAGGAAGTAGCAATGAGTGCTAACGCACCTGCATTCCCGTATTGACGTTCATTGGGTGGCCAATTAACAGTAAAAAAACGTTCAATGGGTTGTATTTCTTCCTTGACTTGTACTTTTTCCTGCTTGCTTTCCATATCTGCTTTATAGTGTCTTTCATTTCCTATGACTATGAATTCGGGTTCGTTGGTGATTGGACATGTTCTATAAGGATTATTGGAACTGGTGGAGGAGTTGTAGGATGAGGACACTCCAATTTTGGGTGTATTTGTCATTGAATAGAAGGAAATGATAAAGATCAAAGAAAACAGAAGTGAGGTGAGGGGAAGAGAAGCGTGGGAAGCTGTCTATTGAAATTACGTATTAAATAAACGGAACAAATTATTTTTCAAAGAAGATTATCAATTTTACCAAAAAAAAATAAATCCGATTTTATGTTTTTTTTTTGCAGCCTTCTAAGAATGCGGGCAGCAGGTACAGATGAGGATAAGTACAACTTATTAAAGGAGAGAGAGTATGTTTGGGAAATATACCGACACTCTAGGCTGTCTAATAATTTCTCTCATTTGGTTTTTCAACCTTGTTGCTCTCTTTGATGTTAGCAGAATTTTCTAGACACGTAACCCTTCATAGCTGAAATCCGTTTCTCGGAGATAACATGAGAAAAAAATTGGCGGCTGCAACCATAGTCGCAAATATGCATTGTTCCCATGGATGACAGCTGTGCGGAAGTCTCCATAATAAGAAGAATTGGCACTTTGTAGCACAAAGGCACAGTAACAAGGTGGTTTTGTATATGTATGTTGAACCAATACCAAGGCTGTTTGGAAAGTCATTTGAGGTATGCAATTAGAGAAAAAATTGGTTCTTTTATTAAGATTCATTAATGTACATTGAGCATTCCACAATGGAAAAAAGCATAAATTTCTAGTGAGTGTTGCTCCTTCTGGTTGGGTGGATCAAATCAGGATGAAATT
The DNA here is from genome assembly GCA_030578955.1 of Hemisphaericaspora insectamans. Lineage (NCBI taxonomy): Eukaryota > Fungi > Ascomycota > Pichiomycetes > Serinales > Debaryomycetaceae > Hemisphaericaspora > Hemisphaericaspora insectamans. The sequence goes on along the minus strand of JAKTZT010000004.1, from coordinate 67,908 downwards.
GTCTGAAGCTTATATAGAAAATCGCTTGCATTCTCTACCAAAGAAAGGTGTGAACAGTTTTTACAGATTTTTTTGGGTGTCAGTTCATAGCTCTCTTGAAAATAGAACTGCGGCAAATTCTATCCATTGTGTAATTGTCTTGAACATATGATTTGGCATCGACACAAGCAACCAGTTATCTACATCAACGCCAACCAAGTCCATTGAGATTCTATATCGCGACATTTGTTAAAAAGCAGGAATGCGACATTCTCAACTGCCACTGAAAATCTGGTTTCAGGAAACAATGAAATGTTCGTCAAAAAACTTTCATTCCTTGCATTCTAACATAAAAAATGGGATTTTATGCTCTCCTCTCATCCTCTTTGTGTTAGCATGTTTGTAAGATATTTGCAAAAAGAACTTCGCGTTCATTTCAACTAATTACAAAAATTCGCAACTTCTCCTCAGTTAGTGCTGAAGGACAGAAAAACCCACTTATCCTTGTCTGCCTCTCCGTATGTTTCATCGTTTGATTACATAGAAACACTGCGAAGTGTTGTTGTGGCAACGAGAGCGAAAGTAGATGCAGAAAGATAAGGAACAATAAGAACATTTTCACGCGCATTCCCGGTCCTCCCTACTTGGTTTCATAATATTCATGTCTTCTAATGTTGAAAAGCCAAAAGTACAACTAACCTGTCGTCAAAGATAAAATTGATAGATAAAAGAACTCAAGTATCTACACAATACTTTACCCATCACCGTGCCAATGATCATCTCATGTTTTTGTATATGCTATCTGGAGGAAAACAAGGAAGCTCGAACTATAGAAAATATCTATGATGATTTATTTTTTTAGGAAAGTATAATCGTCACCCTCGTCGAGAGTGTAAACAGTCACGAAACAAAATGTTTCCACGATCAATTGATTTCCACAAAACGTCGATTCATGCTTTTAATAGTCAAGTCTAACTCATCTACTCTCTGTCAAGGTGTACCTAAATTGAGTAAATCGTCTGTTTTCCCTGTTTAAAAGAGGAAACGGGTTTATACACACTGTAAATGTTTCTTGACACTAAATTTGCGGCACATCTAACGTGAAGACGCGGGATTCTGCCATTGCAATCAATCTTATTCAATGTTGCTACTGATTCTCGCTCACTCTTATAAAATCACAGCTCATGGCTTTCATTAAGGCGGTTGAAAATTATGAAATTCAGCCCAGGAGTTTATATTAGGGCTTGGTGCTTATTTCGACTAAAAATTAACCCAAATAGGAACGCCTAGATTCGATGTATGCAGGACCGGTAATGTTCTAATTTTATGATATGCAATGATTTTTTCATTAACAATTATAACGTGGCTGTTTGGAAAAAGAAACGAAATTATTTTTTTTTTAACCTTAAATTTCCTACAAACTACAAAAAAGCAAAAATAAAAAATTTTCATGAAAAAAAAGTATAATTCTTGAAAAATAAAAAAACACCACACATTAAACTCAAATATAAAAATCAAAGATTCCGCTTGTTGAACTTCGGAAAAATCTTTTTTTTTTGCTTCTTGTTCTTTATTCACATTTAATCAAAGATGCAATTCAAGAACGTAATCATTGCTTTAACTGCTGCTGCCGTCGTCTCCGCTGCCAACGACTCTAATGCTACTAACCAAACCACCACCCAAAATGGTGCTGTTGGTTTATCCAGTGTAAACGTTGCCGGTCTTGCCGCTGCCGCTGCCGCTGGTATCGCTTTGTTGATTTAAGCTTGATAGATGAATAATTAAGGATTAATTTATATGGGACAACTCCCAAACATGTTTTTTGGTTAGATGTTTGCTACTAATTGATTTTAATATGTGATTTTTTATTTCATTTTTAATTATAAGGATTTGAATAATTACATGGTAACAGGAAGGTTAATAACTTGGCTTTGAAAGCTATAAGCGCTCTTGGTTTCCATTGTGTATTGAACATTTCCTTTTTTATTTCGTTTTGTGTTTACTATTATATAATAAATTGGTAGTTATCTCAAATCAGGACCTTTGTAGATTTATTGTTCCGTTCAAATATTGTTATTTCTGGAACAAGACTGCGTGTAGGATCACCATATCTGTTGATGGGTCCAATTTACATTGGCCATTGGTAATCCTAATGCTGAAGTGGATTGTCGTCAGAATCGGAGGAGGTACTGTATACAAACCAGATAATGTTTTAGTGTGAAATGAAAGAAGGAAAGAAAAAGAAGCAAAAAAATACCATCAAATATTGAAACTCGTTTTCTTTACTGAAAAAATAATTTTTTCTGCGCAAATCTGTAGACTTTGTCGGAAAAGAGCAATGTTTCCCGATCTAACTCAAACAGCGCGGGTTCCCTAATTCTTGTAGATTCAACTCGAAATATGATGAAAATTGTTTCTTCTCTATGAATATCATGGCAACTTATCTTGTGATTACAAGTTGCAAAATCCTCGATCTTGTCTTTAGCGAGGAAATTATTTTTAGCTATTGTTTTTTCTGTTTTGTGGTAAAAAGGGGCGAGGCGGGGCGGGCATCAAAAAAAAGAAAAATTCATATTATTAGACCGTGCACGACTGCAAAAATTTCAACCCCTTCTGTTAACCCTAGCCCAGACATCAACAACTACAACTACACATCTGCCATTAAAAAGTTTTAATTCAATGTCAGTGTAATAAATTCTAAAAGATTCAGCCGTGACAGGGTGTATAAATTCTCTAGTTAGTTTCTATATTTGATAATGTTAATTGGTTTGTTACCGAGCTCTATTCAATGTGAATAGCAATTTCATAAAATTGATTGCCCAGTAATTGGCTAGCAGTTAGCAATTTAACCCTGATTGTTGGTATTTAAAAAATATGTAGAATTGACATTGATCATCAATCAAGTTCGCTTGAACCCACGGCGGGAGTCGAACCCGCAATCTTTTGATTAGAAGTCAAACGCGTTAACCATTACGCTACGCGGGCATTTTTTCGCAAAAATATCATTAAAATTTGTGAACTCGTCTTATTTTCACGTGATTTAAGTGTGACATTCACCTGCGTATCACGTGATTTCCTTGTTACCCGGCGAAAAAAAGCGGCACTTCCCATGGGATATGAATCACTATCACCGATTTAATCTAGGGCATTATAGCTATCACAAGGATCAGGTATGTGTATCTTGTGGAAGAACTATCATGGGTGAATACTTTGCGATCACGAGTGCTGTATGGCAAGATTGTCGGCCAACCCACTTACGAAAACGCTTAAAGAACTTTCTTTGTAATTCTAATCTATCTCCCACCCAGATGCTACTGCTAAGTCGATACCTTAATCTCGTTGATCAGTTTAAATACTTTCGACGACATCGGGGCAGAGAGTTGACACTCTCTGCGCCATTTATCACAAGATGGGTATTGTACAATTCATTACACCTCACTACCTACATTATATCCATGCATTAGCTTCACGCTCGAACTTTCTTTATTGAGGTTTTACGCTTTTCCTCGCATTTATATAGTTGTTTTTTTTTGTATTTCTGTATGTTAGCATGTATTAGAAATTAAAAAACAGAGTGTATTGAAAAAAAAAAACAAGATTGTATCTTGAAAAAAAAGACTTCCTTAGGGTATCGTATCATTCCTTACAACTTACTAGATACTTCATCTAACTGAATGTATCGAAAAAAAAGGAAAGACTTTTTTCAAACAGAAGGATTAGCTCTTCAGTCTAACTTTACCTTGTCAGTTTTATTTTATCTTGCTTCAAAGCTCACTTTATTTTCAAACACAATCTGTATATTTGGTTCTTATAATATTTTTTTTCAAATACAAATACAATCATAAACAGCGATATAAATTAGAGCTTGGGGGACTTGTGTGAAAGTGTGCCATACTTGGTCGTACGTTGTCTGAGTTCACTAAGCACCGCCTATTTTACAAAATTGTACAGAAATAATGATCCGATGAAATTGCTGCAAATTTTCTTGCGAAATTCAAGCTAAAAACTTTTTTTTAGGACATTTATGGGAAGACACCCAAAACGAATCAGCTTCCAAAGCTTCTAAGTTAACATTGTGCAAAAATGCAGGCACCATTAAGAAACAGATAAAGAACCAATCTGAATCAAGAAACATACTTACCAAAATCGGGAAGAAAAGTTTTGCCACAGAGTCGTGGACTTTTGAGATAACAAATGATAAGTACAAATAGAACGGCTAAATAATCAGATCAAAACTATCTAGAGCAATGTATCGATATGCTATCAAACAGATATTGTGGGAACAAGTATATCAGCCAGATATGGGCAACCAGCTCTTAGTTGCATCGCAATGTTTCAACTCCTTATATATGCCATACTCCGAGTCTTTTATCCCCAAAATACAAACGATGAACCTAGTAATAGCTTAGAAAAGTACCAGAAGTGGACCTTTTTAACATTACAACACAGGAGATACAGAAGGGATATTATGATTAATGTAGGTATATTCTTTGAATACTCTATAAAGGTTGATATTGACAATAGATGATTTTCGCATTCAGCAAAAGACAATTTTTCCCTAACTTAGTATATTATTCTTTCTGTCAAGGCGCTAACCAGCAATTTGAATACTTAAACAGTGTTAATGTGCATGATTTTGCTATCAGCAGTTAATTACAATCATATCCTGAAAAATGCGACATCCATAATTCTCCTTAATGCACGACATTTAATCTTTCCCAATTAGGAAATTACAGTTGGTTCAAAGTAGAAAAATCACAGTCATATTTAAGATCATCAAAAGTTTCACTTCGGAACTTTTAGGTACAACAACCAAACATCCATACACTATAATGTCTATTAATAATATGAATGAAATGCGTGCTTTGCCTTCAAAAGGTAGAAGAAAATCAAGCAAGTCTTCTGTTCTCTCGGACGAACAGAAAAAGGTATGTCCACAGAGAGTAAACTGCTACTAGTGGTCAAGAACTAAAATACTAACAATGTTTATACAGGCCCATCATATTGCATCAGAGCAAAAGAGAAGAGAGAATATTCGAGCAGAGTTTGATAAACTTGTATCGCTTACACCATCTTTAACTGAACTGGAAAACCGATCGGAACTAAACATATTAACCAAGTGTGCAGATTACATCGACGAGCTAAAAGATGAGAATGCCAAGTTGGTAGAGTTATGCCGTATGAAAGGGATAATAATCCCATCAACATTGATTTATCAGGGCCCCAAGAATGACGGAAGTGACATCGTCCAATGAGAAAACATCCGCAAGATATTTTGTAAGAATATTTAATGAGTTTCATGACATCAAAAGAGCGAGTCAAGACTTGATAGATTTATGGAAGACTCGTTCGAATTCATTTCAACAAATAGTTATTTATTTATAACTGACATTATTTATACGTCTATTAATATATTTGTTATTTAAAATAAAGCCTCGGATTTTCAATCTTTAATTTTCGATTTTCCAAATCAACCCAAATTCAAATTCTTTCCCCATGCAATTATACACCTTCTGAACAGGAAGTGCTTCAAACCTTCCATTTGAACCAAGACCGCAAAGATTTGGGAGTCGGCATAATATCTGCAAGAAATTTTTGCCTTTATTAAATTGAATAATTTTCTCTACTAGTTCCTTGTTTGAGGTGAAAAGCACCACAATAGAAAGCTCACCCTTACCAATAGAACATATGTTGACATATTCAAATTCTTTAATCAAACTTTCCGCTGTCGAATGTAGAACCTCTGCGGAGTCTGATTCGTCATACATGTCTACAATGTCTTCGTAACTGAAACCACCCCATTCAACATCAGCCCCTCTAGGCAACGCAGACACCTTCACTACAACTAAACCTTTAATGTTATTGGGCGTGGCTTCAATATCCAGTATATACCGTTTCCATGCATGAATCACAGAGGATACATACAGAGAATCGTTTATAAAGCAAATAACCTGCGATAATTGTTCAACTTTAATCAAATTTTTCACCCTATGTAAATGCTGCAATGATAACAACGAGTTAAAGTGTATGCCTTTATCAGATAATTCCATGGTTGCTGGAATAAGAGGAATTTGTCCAGATAAACTTGCAAGTTTGTAATTTTTTTGGCTATCAACAATACTTTGAGAATAAGGACCAATATTTTGTGGACCCCAATAAGATCTCGAACGAATATGAATTCCAACTTTAGGTTCAATGTTTTTCAAGACAATACAAGATAGCTGCATGCTATGTGATAATGCCGTCTCAATGCAAATTCTTGACGGCGGAAGGTATATGTCCTTGAAGTGTTGGGCGTAAATTTTGTTAATCGTTCCGAACTTAGCCATGTCTGTTAGCAATAAAGTCACATGCTGGATATTGTTAACAGTCAAGTTGTGCTCAGTAAGAACTTTGTTCAACAACAAGAAAATTTCGCTAGCTTGCTTCTCCAAAGTAGATTCAGTCGACGTTAAGTTTGAAATATAGAGTTTTGACGCGGTCGAGGTAATATTTGGCACAGTTGCGCTTTCCACATCTTCGATATTGAGCTTGTACATGTCCAAGTTCTCTGACTTGGTTGGCAGGCAGCCTTCACATGATAATAGAACATCCAGAAATCTCTTTTCAAGTAAAAAAGGTGGTTCTATAATTTCAAATTTCGAAGGAGCTTTGCTAACTAGTTCTACTTTCATCTTTAAGTAAGCGACATCGTCACCCGCCTCATCCACGACTTCTTTTGCAACAATTTCAAGTTTGCTGGTTTTAAACAATGGACAGTCAAAGACCATAGTTTCAAACTCCCCACCTTCCCCACAAATATGAACTTGATATTGTTGATTCAATCTGACTAAAGTTGGTAATAATTCAGTGATGCTTTTTCCCAAATGATTTTTGTTTAACCCAATGGCAGCCACCTTAATAATCCTTGCATCAAGTTGATGACTACACATTTCCTGCATTAATTCGTTTTGATCTCTCTGCCAAAGATACGCCAAAGACGTCAAATTAAGTCTACCACATACATTCTCCACTCTAGTTCTTTGATAGTGTGACAATATGGCACCACAACTAACTGCTTCCAAATCAGGATGCTCTTCTTTGATTCTGGATAATAGTTGATAAAGGTCTTCAATTTCGTCATTTTCAGTTGGAGAATATTCTAAATTTTGATTTGAAGAGGAACCTGTGATCAGCTGTCTGTATAATGGAACATCCAAACAGGAGGAATAAAAGTCTATTATATCATGACCAACAGTTTGGAACATAAATGAATCAATTTCATGTTGGCCCATATCCTTTGGGTACAAATTACCTAATGCTATAAGTACATGACCCTGGGATAAACAGTGGTAAATATTGAAGAAGGAATCCTTACCCCCTGATATCAATGCCACGAACTTCATCAATTACTGAGAACAGTTTGCCCACGTAGATCCATCAAGAGATCGCAAGCAAAATAAACTGCAAAGTAGTCAAACTGTAAATTCAACAGGCGAGTACATAAGTTACGCAGATAGCGATCACTATTGCGAAGTTTTCATACCGGCAATTTTTTCAAAGAGAATTTTTTTTTTCACTCCGGTGGAGAATTTTTTCAACTCTCACGCATCTATAAATTTTTTTTTTTTTTTCATTTACAAATTCTCACTTGTTCTGTTTTTTATTCTTTTCTTATTTCAATAAAGCAATCAAACCAACATGCCTCGTATGTGATAAATTCAAATAGATACTAACAATGGTTAAGCTAGCAAAACTTCATTATAAACGGTTAGAATATGGCATCCATTTCGGATTCCTGATCGTTGAGGTTCGGGTCCTCCTTTCTTTGAATGAAAAAAATTCAGAGACTGCTTTTTGGCAATTTAAAACACTTTTGTAACTGAACTCCCGACACTTCAGTTATAAACATCTTGATATTCTCATCATTATGTCATTGATCAATCTCCTTCCAATGGAAGAGATTGTGGAAAGCCATGTCTCCGGGAAATGCTGCCCGTTTTAAGAGACACACTTTTCAAATATCGAAATACATACTTGATTATCTGTCATGATGAGTTTTAAATTATACAAGAGCATCTCTATTTAATTTATTATTGAAAGCGTAGGACTCGTAGGTTTAAACCAAGATTTCTAAAGTTTTTTTACTAACATTATTTCAGGTGCTCCAAGAACCTACTCCAAGACCTACACTGTCCCAAAGAGACCATACGAATCTGCTCGTTTAGATGCTGAATTAAAGTTGGCCGGTGAATACGGTTTAAAGAACAAGAGAGAAATCTACAGAATTGGTTTCCAATTATCTAAGATTAGAAGAGCTGCCCGTGACTTGTTAACCAGAGATGAAAAGGACCCAAAGAGATTATTCGAAGGTAATGCTTTGATCAGAAGATTGGTCAGAGTTGGTGTTTTACCAGAAGACAAGATGAAATTGGATTATGTCTTAGCTTTAAGAATTGAAGATTTCTTGGAAAGAAGATTACAAACTCAAGTCTTCAAGTTAGGTTTAGCCAGATCTATCCACCACGCTAGAGTTTTAATTACCCAAAGACACATTGCTGTTGGTAAGCAAATCGTCAACATCCCATCTTTCACCGTTAGATTAGACTCCCAAAAGCACATTGACTTTGCCCACAACTCTCCATACGGTGGTGGCAGAGCCGGTAGAGTTAAGAGAAAGAATCAAGGTAAGGGTTCTGACGAAGGTGCTGAAGATGAAGAATAGATGCTTTAGTCCGACATATATTGTCAAGGATTTATTCATGTATTTTATAGTTTTCATTTAACTTTTATTAATATTAAAATATTGGTTTTATATATTTCCAAAAACAATTTATTCAGTTCTTTATGTAGAGTATTTTTATGGTATGTCTTTGTTTAGTAAACCGAACTTCCACATAGAAGGAACTTGCCTCATTGAGTCGCAATATAATTTTTGTGTATATTCCAGATAACACTGTTATAGGATCACATCTTGTTGATATCAATCTGGAACTTGCAAGGCTGAACTTGGCTGCAAAGTCTGACATCACGTGATTTCTTAAAATTAGAGCATCATTAGGGCTGATGCCCTAACTTGCATATAAATAATTGGTAATTGCACGTTTAAAAATCTGGAAAAAAAGTTTTGGCAGCGAAACACTCGCAGTAGGACACTGGATGCTCACTTAGAAAAATTGAAAATATCAAAAGTTTTTTTCACACAGACAAAGCTTTCTAATAGTTCAGCATATACAATTAAAAATGGGTAAATCGTATGTGGAGATATAACAGATAATGAATGAGGTATAAGATAGACTAGTTTATTGTCCCATAGATAACCCACGGGACGTTTATATTTGAAGAGATGTCAGCAACTGAAAGGGGAAACGATGGCAATTTTTCAATTACCATGTTCGACACGCAACTGAACTATTGAATTAAACAAGAAGAATGACACGAAGAGCAAGTAAAGAGTTCAAATTACAATTACAAACTGTCAGCATCTCTTGTATTTTAATGAGTTGAAGATTCTGGATGTACACCTGAAAGTCATCGTGGCATTTTAACATTGCTGATTTTAGCGAAGAGACAAGTTACGGACCTTCACATCTTTGGAAACCTATCTTACTATCATATTTCAAATTTAATTTTTGAGGCAAATACTAACAATTTATTCTATAGTCGTGGTTACAGATCTGGTACTCGTTACGCTTTCCAACGTGACTTCAAGAAACATGGTGCTATTCCATTATCCACCTACTTAAAGACCTATAAGGTCGGTGATATTGTTGATATCAAGGCCAACGGTTCTATTCAAAAGGGTATGCCACACAAATTCTACCACGGTAAGACTGGTATTGTCTACAATATCACCAAGTCTGCTGTCGGTGTTATCATTAACAAGGTTGTCGGTAACAGATACATTGAAAAGAGAGTTAACTTGAGGGTTGAACACGTTAAGCACTCTGCTTGTCGTCAAGAATTCTTAAACAGAGTCAAGTCTAACGCTGCTGCTAAGAAGGAAGCCAAGGCCAAGGGTGAACAAGTTTCTTTAAAGAGACAACCAGCTAAGCCAAGAGGTGCCAGAGTTGTTACTACTGAAGGCAATGTTCCTCAAACCTTAGCCCCAGTTCCTTATGAAACCTTTATTTAAACAACTTCACTACTCCCACACCCACGTTCCTACCTCATTTATAGCTTTTTTTTTTATAAAATAGTTTTAAGAAAGTATAAATTAATGCACATATAAAGTACAGGATGATAGTTTTTGTGAATTATTATGACTATGGCATATGACTTGTAACGTATCCGTTCCAAAGTAAAAGAATACTCTGTGTAAGGTTATGATCGTATTGTATCACGTGATTTTTTTAATTGGTTTTTTTCTTACACCAAATACTTTTTTTATGTGTTGGCACAGTTTACTTGATAGACTTCAACAAAACAAGGAGTCACATACACGCAAATATTTCAAGGATGTCTATGGAGCCACCATCAACCGAAATCCTGAATCAAGACAGACCAGGGCTCCAAACTTCAAATGTGTTTGGAAATGCGTTACAAACTTGGGTTGAAATAGACTTGCCTTCTTTACAAAAAAAGTTAGATGATCAGGGATTGCAATTAAAAGCAGAGCAAAAAGCTTCATTGCTCAACAGAAAGCAATTGGCAGCAAAGACTAAGGAGTTCAGAAAGCTAGACGATTCAGGGAAGTTGGAACAATTAAAACCATTGTTAAAACTATATCAGAATGAAATCGACTCCTTGACAAACAAACAAAAGGAAGTTGAAAGCTATTTCTTTGGTATTTATAGAGTGTTGGCAGAAGCACCCGATCCACGACCTTTATTGGAAATGTCATTAGATTCAGTTATAGAATCAAAAGAGGCCATATCATTGCGTGCAGAAGTGGAGAAGTTAAATGATGAATTGACTAGAAGGGCAGATTATGACCAATTAAAACAAAGACTATTACAAAACGAACAAAAAGCAGCCGAGCTTCTTAGTTCAAGGTTAGCCGCAAAAGAAGACGAATACAAGTCTTTAATAGATGAAAAGGAATCCAATTGGTTAGAAAAGGAAAAGCAATTGCAGAATCAAATTAAAAGGGCTCAATTGCAAATTGAAGAATTGCGAACATCTAAAGAGGTTACCGAAAGACAATTAGATAACCAGAATAGACAAGATCCTACAAGAGCCCTTTCTTCTGCCGCAGTATTGGCGGAATTAGACATCGTTTCGCGTGATGCTCAATCCTCTAAACAAAGAATATTTGAATTGGAAAAGAGAAATGAAGAACTCAGAAGAGAATTGTCAAAATCGCAAAATGGTCTTGAGATGACTTCTATCAAGAATGAATATTCACAACGAGTATCTGAAATTGAAGGGGAGAATGCATTATTAGCAGCCACATTGAATCAAACAAGAAGAAAGTTAGAAGATACCACCAAAGAACATTTGACCAAATTGGAAACAAGCAATCGAGAAGTATCACAAATGAGTCAAGAAATTAAGAACTTGAAAGCTCGTTTGGAAGAAACTTCTGATTATGAAGAGATCAAGAATGAATTACACTTGTTGCGACAAATTGAATTTGGTCATGAGGAAGATGATAAGCACCAGGAAGCAAACGAAGGTGCTCATCTCGACTCTATTCTTATTGAAAGGAATAAAGCTCTTACCCAACAATTAGCAGAACACAGAGCACAACATAATGATTTCCAAACTAAGATTCAAGAATTGGAACATCAATTAGACTTGTCGACCCAGGAATTAAATAACCTTCGTGCGTTGAATGAAAAATTAGAAAACGATTTGGCCGATTTCCAAGATGTGGCACAAGGTGGTAGATTTAATGACACTGCAAGTTTGATTTCAAGTTTCAGTAGAGTTCCCAGACACGGAAGAAATGGAAGTATTGTATCTATGTCTGGAACTACAGGGGGTCCCATTAGCGACGAATCCTCACTTTGGCCAATCATTACAAAACAGAGAGATAGATTTAGGGAAAAGAATAATGAATTAGAAGAAGAGCTTCGAAAACAATATGCAATTGTCAGTGAACTTAAGAGACAACTGAATTCATTGAAACGAGATAATGAAGAATTATATGAAAGGACAAGATATTTAGCTTCCTTTAATAATCGAAATTCACCTGCCCAAAGATCCACAGGTTCAGCTGCAGGAAGAAAATTATTATATCCAAAGCCAAATGTGGATTTGGAAAGTAATCCATATCAACAAAGTTATGAATCTAAATTACATCCTATTGAACAGTTTAGAATAAGAGAACAAGAAAGAATTAGTTCAAGATTGTCACCGTTGGAAAGATTGTTTATTTCTTTAACAAGAGCAGTTTTGGCAACTCGAACTACTAGATATATATTCTTTGTCTATTGTTTAGGATTGCATATAATAGTTGCTTGTATTTCCGTGTATGCAATGAATCTTACTACTTCCATGATACCTGAAGTGGGATTGAATACAAGTACAGGTGGAGTTGCGTCAAACCCAATCGGAGGAGGGTAATACCATTAGAGAGTTATTTGTCATTCTAGACTATGTAAGATAATATATATTCTTTTGATGTAATGAACACATTTCGGAAATGTTTTTGCATAATGGTAAGCTGTTCATATTCCCCAGACTTTTTTATGTGCAGTCTCAAAAACGAATTTTAAGGGGGAATTGTTCGGATTTTGAAAAAAGACGGGGGCGGAATAGCAAAAATTGATTGCTGTCACTCACATTCTAGTCAACTTTAACAAGCATAAAATTTTCATTGTTTTTGTTACAATTAAATGAATCGTTTTTTAGTTAGATTTCTACTATTATCAGTAGTTTATATCCTCTATAGATATACATTTCCTACAAAAGCAGTAGAGTCAATGTCAGAGAATAACCAAGAGAAGGATATTCGTGATTTGAAACCCGAAGAAATTATTGTTGACATGGGTGGCAAAAAGGTACCTTTTTCAAAGATCAATAAACCTCATAGTGTGATATTAGACCCTTATCATCATCATCCTCAAGTCAATGCTGAATCATTCCCTGATGTTGAACCACAAGCTAAACAAAGAGAAGAAGAATTAGAGGCTAGACATAACGCTGCTCATAAACACATTCTTGATCCTTATGCTCATAAACCACAAGTGAATGCTGAGCAATTCCCTGCTGTCGATGAAGAAGTTGAGAAAACTGCGGAAAAAGTTAGAAATGTTCGTGATAAGAAAGATGACTAATCTTTTGTTTATAAAGTATATAGGTGAAGTTTGATTAATATGCATGGTTTATGAACTATGAAAACAATTCGCTAATTCACTTGTTCCTCATGTACTCACTTCTCTTTCTTTCTTTTTTTAAGCAACTGAAACGCTGAAATTGGAGCAAGGAGGCACTTGCAGCAACGAAACCTTCGACGATTCAACAAGGAGAAGTAGGCAACCTTTTTGTTGGCTGAAAAAACTTCGTTCAACTAAGATTGTGCGTGCTCCCACTCACACAAACGAAGAAAAAAAAGAAAAAAAAAGAAGACGATGATCAAAACAGCCTATGAATTATCACGTAAACTCATTAGTTACATAATCCCCACAAACACACACATAATAATGATTGGGCTATCTAAGAGACTAGTCAGGCTGCTAGTATATTTTATATTCTTACTATTCCTTACTCTTATATTATTATTATTTGCAAATAAGTATGAATATATCGACTTGCCTCCACAAATTGAAACGCTTATTAGTAACGCTCCTTCATATTTCCAACCACCTTCCGACCTGTTCATTGTTGATATATCAATTAGCAGTTGTTTTAAAATAAACAAGAATGGCGCGACTTGTGGTATCCCTAGTCCCGAATATGGAGCTTTAGGTAATCTTAAAGATATGGGGTGTTGGCTCAGACTCAATAAGGATATCGGATTAGATAAATCTTGGGTCAGACAACAGTTCTTGGCATATAAGAAGGTGAATCATAAATCTTTATCCCTGTTTTTGAAAGAAACCAATAATAAAGATGAGGTGATCATTGATATTGCTGTTGCTAATCCCAAAGAAGATGCAAAAATTAAGGGAAATGTGTTGAATTTACCTAGCCATATTATAAACACATATGGAAAGGATAACTATTTGGTGGACCTGGAAGAAGATGTGGCTCAAGAGGCAGCAGAAGAGAAGATAAAGGAAATACAAGAGGAAGAAGAGAAGAAGCAGAAGGAGAAGGGCACAAAAGCTGCAACATCTGAAGAGGATAGAATCAAAGAAGAAGAAGAGATAGCCAAAGAAGAGGAAGCTAAAGAAGATAACAAGAAAGCAGCTAGCGAAGAAAATAAATATATAGTTTATGAAGAAGATACAGAACAAAACCTACTCGCGGCTGAGGAAACGGGGGCTGAAGAGTCCGAAGAACAACAGAAAGATATCGGAAAAGAGGAAACTAACAACGAGGGAAAAGAAAATGCTGCCGATCTGGACACTAACAAACGGAACTTGCATAAAGATCAAATTTCAAAAAGGGATTCAAACGAACGGCTCACTCACACTTACATTCCCACAGAGCAAGAAATTGCATCTAAAGGATGGAGATATAAGTCAAACGGAATTTGGTTAAGATATGGCCCTCACGATAGTCGAACTTCAGTTACTGCTATTGACCTCCTTTTCGGTCCAGAAGCAGTTGACCCAAGACCCAATTGGAAACTTTTAAAATCCCCATTGTGTGACCTCATTAACCCCTCAGATTTGCCTGTATATATAACTTTCCGTCGTGGGCCAAAAGTTGATTATAAGAAGGCATATCCAACTACACTTAAAGTTAGACAGGATAATAAATTCAAAATTCTTCAAGTTGCAGATTTACATTTTGCAACTGGCTATGGAACCTGTCGTGATCCATCTCCAAAGCTGACCGGGAAGAATTGTCGTGCTGATGAAAGAACTTTAAAGTTTTTAACTCAAGTTTTGGATCTTGAAAAACCCGACTTTGTGGTTTTGACAGGTGATCAAATCTTTGGAGATAACTCACCTGATTCTGAATCAGCCGTTTTCAAAGCATTAAACCCCTTTATTGAACGTAAGATTCCATTTGCTGTCACCATGGGGAATCATGATGACGAGGGTTCGTTAACGAGGAATGAAGTAATGGCATTGAGTGTAGAGTTACCATACTCCGTTTCTGCTGTAGGTCCTATGGAAGTAGATGGAGTTGGGAATTATGTTGTCACAGTAGAAGGTTCCCAATCAAAGGATATTGACATGATCTTTTATTTCATGGATACGCATAAATATAGCACTAATAAAAAAGTCTATCCTGGCTATGATTGGCTTAAGGATAACCAGTTAAACTTTCTTAAGAAAGAGTATGCTAGTTTTAGATCAGATATTGCTTCATACATCAAGAAACACTCCAGAAAGCCGTTATCAATGGCATTTTTCCATATACCTATTCCCGAATACCGTAATATTCAACAAGCTGTTATTGGCGAGAACCGTGAAGGTGTGACTGCACCATTGTATAACTCAGGAGCTAGGAAGGTATTGGGAGAAATTGGTGTACATGTGGCTAGTGTTGGTCATGATCATTGTAATGACTACTGTTTAAGAGACAGTCAAACCATAGAAGCTGCCAAGAGTGATATGTGGCTCTGTTATGGAGGTGGTGTTGGGGAGGGTGGGTATGGTGGATATGGGGGTTATATTAGGAGACTAAGAGTGTATGAATTGAATAGCTCCAAAGGTGAGATTAAGAGTTGGAAGAGAACGGAGGATAAACCGCTTGAGATAATTGATGAACAAGTATTAGCAACTGGTGGAACGGTTGTTATTTGATAGTAAACGACAATAAGAGTAAATAATTAGTGTATATAATATAAATTTATGAACAATTTACCAAATTTCTCTTTCGTGGATCAGATTTTATCTTTTGCTAAAATCAGTTTTATACGAAAAACCAAAAAACCAAAAGAAAAAAAAAATGCACACCACTAGATACTTAGCTAGTAAACCTGAAAAACACATACATATATGTACATGATATAGACCCCTACTATGTCAGAATTACTAGAAGTATCGGATCTACGGATAAGTGATCGTGCTGATTCTAAAGAATTAAAACAATGGTTAAGCAATTTAAATCTACGTCATTATTGTTCCAAATTCATCGAGCAAGGAATCACTTTCGATTTAGTTACAGAGCTAGATACAGAAGCATTAAAAGAGTTAGGAGTGAATAAAGTTGGTGATAGATTACGTTTGGAAATCGCAATTGGGAATCTAAAACAAGAAAAATTGTTGAAAAGTATAGATATACAGGATCTTTATCGAGAACTTGACCTTCATATTTCAGAACCATCACTAGGCATACATTCCAACTCGAGTCAAACAGATCTAGATAGTACTCTAATACCTCAGGGCAGGCCAAGAAGCACCGGAACTTTAATTGTGGGTGGGATTGGAAGTGGTATTGGAGGAGGTGGTGGCGGTGTCGGAGCAACTAGCGGAGTTACAAGCGTGGGTCAAAATATTCCAGCTCTGACAAATATATCCACAAGTATGAATGCAATGGCTACTCCAAAGGAATCAAACAAGAATATAACCTTTATTTTAAGTGACGGATCGATTAAACGTGTGAACGTGAGTGGTTGTTTCAATGCCCAATCAATTAAAGCTAAAGTATTAAAGAAATTAGGATTTAAATCGCAAGAAGGTAAATTTGATACATTTGTTCACACACCTCATCAAACAGCAGCTAACTCTGATCATGTTTTCGGAAGTGGAGAACTGGCAGTTATGTTATTGTTTGATGTTGAATTAGTTACGATTTGTTATTCTCCTGAGAGATTAGAAAAACATCGAATAATGCTTGTACCTAAAAATGAATTCCCCACTGAAGCTGCAATTGAGACATCAAGACGCATAATGCATAAATATGAGAAATTAACGAGAAACAGGGCTGAAGCTAGCGGGGGCGCTGCTGGTGGGAATAACAATGCTGTTAACATTGATTCTGGTGGTCATGCCAGAGTACAGAACCCAAGAGCGACTATGAGAAACTTTTTCGGTCAAAGACCTCCAAGTGAATTGATTTCATCGAATTTAGCTGAATATTTCCCCGAAGCAAGACCAAAAGAATTAGAGCAAACTGTTCGAAATTCAGTTCGTCATAGCGTTCGATTATCCAAAAGGTTTAACATTCCCGCTGGCCTTTTGGGCACCGGAGGGAATTTTAGACAATCGATGCATAGTAGTTTGTCAAGTGGGATGAGATCAATATCTTCAGCCGAAAGAAGAATGCGGAAAACTATTGGTGATGTGATGGTGAATAGCATAGACGCAATTGAAGAGGCTGTAGGTATGACTGCAGATATAGTGAAGCCACCCACTGCAAGTTTTGCTTCTAGCGATGTCAAAAGTATTAATTCTAGCAAGAGTCTGAATGCACGCAAGAAGTCACTTCATAGAATATCGGTTGCTACTGATTTAGTCGAAGATTTTGCAGATAACCATATCAACCATAGATTATCTACTATTCAATTAATTGATTCTGATTCTGAAGAAGATGAAGTGGAGGATTTAATTGATGACTTTGCTGCATTTTCTAATGAAGAAGAAGAGGATGAAATCGGACCACATTCGAATTGGGTGAAAGGTGCACGTATTGGGTCGGGTAGTTTTGGTACTGTCTATTTGGGTATGAATCCATACACTGGTGAATTAATGGCAGTTAAGCAAGTTCCATTACCTAAAGACAAGGATGGACAGGATCACCAAGTTGAAAAGATTATGATTGAACAACAACAAGAAATGACATTGTTGAAAGGATTGAATCACGAGAATATTGTTAGATATTTTGGATCGACCACAGACGATCATTTTTTGAATATATTTTTGGAATATGTTCCTGGTGGGTCAGTTCAAACTATGTTGAATTCATATGGTCCTTTTGAAGAGCCATTAATTAGAAATTTTATTAGGCAAGTTTCAATTGGGCTAAATTACTTGCATGGAGAGGATATTATACATCGAGATATCAAAGGAGCCAATATTCTTATTGATATTAAAGGGACCGTGAAGATCGGAGATTTCGGGATTTCGAGAAAAGTTAGTAGTTTAGATGAAGAAGATGAGGATTATAAAAAGACCGGGAAACGAGCTGCGTTACAAGGGTCAGTATTTTGGATGGCACCAGAAGTAGTTAAACGATCATTATACACCAAGAAGGCAGATATTTGGTCTATTGGAAGCTTAATCGTTGAGATGTTTACTGGGAGACATCCATATCCTCAATTAAGTCAAATGCAAGCACTCTTTAGAATTGGCTCGTTGATTAGTCCTCAAATACCCGAATGGTGCACAGAAGAGGCTAAAGAGTTTTTAACAAAGACATTTGAGATTGATCACACATTAAGACCGGATGCAGTTGAGTTATTATCTGAACCTTTCTTAAATCCCTTGATTATGTCAAAACAATAGGGTGGTATATATATATTAAATATGCTCTCGGTGCTTGTAATTTCTACAGTGTGGGTTAGTTATTATATGTATATGTTGAAGTAAAAGACTATCTATAAAAAAGTCAATCTCATAAACTTCTTCAAAGACTGTATTTCTTGTTTGGGAGATATTAAGGTAAACATGCATATTAGAAACGTCAGTCTGTACAAACATATTGAAAAACTAAAGGACCAAACCTGATGAAGGGTCAACATAGAGAGTTATTATTTGTAAAAAGTAAAAGCCTTTCAAAAAACCCTTTCTAGAAAGTTCAAGATGCAAGATCAAACAATATAAATGTAATTGTTGGATCCCCAGCAACCAGCCCAGAAATTGTTTGGACTTTGAGGATGTGAAGACGTAATTTGAGAATATGTGATTTCAATAGATCTGTTTCCTCAGCAGCATTAAAAAAGCAACAAACGCGTCCTAGCAGCCAATAACTTGTAGCTTTCAAGAAATGCCCAATATTTCTGTACCAGCCTCAAACGAACAAATAATTTATATAATTTAGAGCCCCATCTGCAGTTGTTGTTCTGGAAACGGAGTGTCTAATCTCGAAGCACTTGCCACTGAACGCGAGGCAAGGGATGGATCACTACTAGTAAAATTGGATAACTTCTCCTTAAATCCAAACATACTCTCATCAATACGGGATAACTTCCTTGAAAGTTCTACAATTGGCCATGGTAATGCTCTAAAAATAGGAATAAACTTCCCATAAAGTGGAATCTTAATCTCCCCTCGCCTTCCCTGTTCAAGTGAATTCACAATGCATTGAGCTACAAACTTAGGATCTAGTTCTGGGGCTAGTATTGTGGACGGAGTGGCAACACCATTAAACATCGTGGTTTTTAGTTGACCAGGACATATCAATAACGTTTTAACTCCAAGGGGATTAAGGGACGGCGGACCTAATTCATAAGTTAAAGATTCATGCATTGCGATTAAAGCCGATTTCGAGGCACCATAAGCACTTAATCTAGCTGGTGACATATATCCCAATACAGAGCCTATTGTAACAATATATCCTCTCTTCAAACTGATCATTTCTGGCAAGAAAGCCTTTATCGTGTAGAAATTCGACAACAAATTAATTTGAAAAGTTTTTTCAATCTCTTGGGAAGTTAAATCAAGCATTGTTTTACCACTAGTAATTCCAGCATTATTAATTAATACTGTAACTGTTCCAATTTCTCGACGAATTAGTTTTTGGCATTCTAAAACCTGTTGTTCATCACCTACATCACATTGATAGTATGTAACATTAGAATTTTCTTCATTAGGCGATTTAATATCTAGAACAACAACTTTGGCACCTTTAATGGCTATTTGATGGACTATTTCTTTACCTAGCCCACTTGAACCACCAGTGACCAACACGATATCAAATTTTGGATCCAAGCAGTTTCCTACTATCAATTCTGATACTAACCGGATTCGGTGATTTAATCTATATGCAAAGCCAATAATCATTGTTTTTGATACTGTACTTTTCTCTCGCAGTTGTTTCCTTTTAGCTATTTCTCCACAGGAAAGTAAATGTATATTTATATATCACTTATTCCGCACACGAGGAATACACAAAAAACTTCTTTGTTATTTTCCTGTTGGCATTCTTGCAATGGAATATCAAGAAAAGCGCAAACCCAAAAATATATAAGCAAGTACCAATCCAGATATGCACATTTCTTTCAAGTTTTGTTAAACGTTGATTAATTACTGTTTAGCTGTGAGATCGACAAAGATTTCTTGATCTCTCTAGGCTACTTGACTGGCGACCGTTGCATTGCTAACTACCAGGTGAACTAGAAGTATCGAAAAGACAAAAACAAAACAAAAAAAAACTCGATCTGTATTTTGTTGGTACTCGTTCTTGATCCTTCTACAGATCAGTGTTCTTGTCCTCTTAACCTCATTCTTGCCTCACATTTTCATCTAAAGAGTTTATAAGAAACCCCACAACCCAGGGTATACTACCGTTCTCACAACTCTTTCGTGGTTCATTGGAATAAGATAGCGTGAAGATCCATCCAACAGTATCTGGATCTGGGCATTCCAGAAATTCCTTGCTTATTTGAGTTGGGGAATCCGGCAAACTTCCCTCGGACATTTTCAAAATTTCTAAAGTTAAACCATGTCCATTCTTCCACCCCCTGCTTTAAATCTGAAGTAATTGTTGTACAGTAATTGCGTTCTGGAGTTAAGAACAGAAAGCATTGAAAAAAAAAGAACGCTATAAAAGTGAAGTTATCTTTAGTAAAAAAAACTTCACGCAAAAAAAAAACGAGAGAGGCAATTGGAAGCGAGGGGAAACAAGAAAAAAATCATGAAGTATTTTGTGTATTTTGAGGTGGCGAAATATGCAGGAAATGAATCATCCATTATTTCATTTGATAAGCAAAAAAAAAAGTTCACACACCCCACCTCACTTAAACCTACCATCAGCCAATAGCTGAAACATAGCAAGAGTGCAGGAACTTGTATAGATTATATATAGTTGGATAAGAGTGTGTCTTATAGAAAAAAATTGATTCGTTGCCTAATTTTTTGGAGGAATGATGTCATGATGGATTTTATAGATTAGGAAAGAAACAAAAAAAATAAAAAAAAAGAAAGAAAAAAAATGCATGCTCAACCCTTTAAGTTTTCTTCATCAAGAGAAAAGAGAAATCTCCTTCAACATCCGTCTTTTTTTTTTGGAATAATTAATCATATTAATCAATCTGAAAAAAAAAACCAACTATTTCTACTAGTAATGAATATCAGCTGATCACGGACCAGAAAATTATAATAAATTACCGACATATAAATACTTACTTATACTTACATATATCTAATTCACTACCACCATGGAAATTCCATTAAAATCACAACCGAAAGTTTCAACGGTTAAGTTATTGGATGAATCCAAATTTGAGTTAATGGCACCCTCTCGCAATAGGTCACCCTTATCACCTTCTCCTACAAATGATACTGATACATCCTTACCATCCAATTTACTTAAAGTAAGGCACAGTGCTGCCGGGTCTAAGAACTTTACCAACCATCCAGATACTTATACCTTTCCCCAGCAACACTCACAACAACAAACACAAGAGCCACATGACGTAACTCCGGGGTTCCCGCCAAACTATCGATTAACAAGGAGATATTCAGAAACTGAAAAAAATAACTTTGATCTGGAAACTGGTCATAGAATATTTGAAGATGGGAAAATTAGACCTCAAACAACTAAACACGAACCCACTGGTCTAGAACGCCATAAAACATTTACTCAACTACATAATAGACCGAGAGATTATCAAGACAGAATTACAAGTCCGTTTGAAATAGTACCAGAACCTTCCTCAGGACGATTGTATACCCGTTCCCATGACAGCGAGCTAAAAGTAACAGCCTCTGGATGCCCAACAGGTTTAGAAGACGAATATATACCAGGTTTAGACTTTGCCAATATGATATATGAATGGAATGAAAGAAGCACTTCTGATGTAAACCTCAAAGGTTCTTCGTCTGAAGCCAGTGGCAGCGACAGTGCTATTGGACACAGATTAGGTAGTGAATTCAATAGTCATTCAAATACACCGCGTAGCAGAGATCACTCATATCTTGATTTACAAACATTGCATGCACAAGTTGCACCACAACCCATTAAAAATGCCAATATAACAGACAACAAGTTTTCATTCTCAAAATTGACTGAATATATGCAGCAGCGGCGTGGAAATAGTTTAAATCAACCCCAAACATTACCAACAACTACAACTGGAAATACCAGCTTCACTGGTGACAATGTACTATCTGATAAGCGGGTCCTCCAAGATGAATTATCTACTTCACCTAGAGTCAAGAAACAACGCTCAGCAATTCATTCAGAAACAGGAGATATCAATTATGAAGTTATAATAAACTCCCTTCCTCCTAATTTTAACGAACTTCCATATTCGCAACGTAAGAAAATTGTGCAATCCTTTTCTGAGTCTGTTGATTATTCCCAATTCTCCTTATTTGCTAAAAACTACTTGGGTAGTTCTCAAGGATCAGGAAAAGGTAGCAGCGGAGGATTTAGAAGCGGAAGTGGGTCCAATAATAATAGTTTTATTCGTCGCCCACGTATGGGTAGCTTAAACACCATTGCTGGTCGTCTATTGGCTAGAACTTCCACAACTGATTTCCAATCTGTTCAAGAAAGTAAACCTAAGTATAACGTCGATGAAAAAGGCGCAATTGTATTAGGTCATGAATTAGGTAAAATTATCGGGTTTGGTGCTTGGGGTACTATTCGTGAGTGTACAGATATCAAAGATGGAACTATTCGTGCTTGTAAAATTGTCAAATCTACCAGGGAAAATTTTGATCCAAAAGTGAAAGCAAATGATGACGATGATTCCAAGAATCCGAAAGTATTACAGGTTTTTAAGAAGGAAATTGAAATTTGGAAAAAATTAAAACATGAGAATATATTACCATTAATTGATCATATCGAGACCGAGAATGCCATCTTTTGTATCATGAATAGAATAAACGGAGGGACATTATTTGAATTGGTATCGGCATGGGGTCAGTTCAATGTTGGGATGAATGATACTACAGGTCCTTTAGAATTTCTGTTTGAGAAACAATGCGATAGATTGAAACGGGTTATTGACTGCACGAAACAGATAGTTAACGCATTGGTTTACATGCATGATGAAAAGGGGATTGTTCATGGCGATTTGAAATTAGAAAATGTTTTAATTGAAAAGAAACCTCCTGATTGTTTTAAGATGATTTTGTGTGATTTTGGAATGGCAAGAATCTACAGTCATAGAGTTAGCAGAAAAAACTCCCGAAAAGATGTCAATCATCTTGGTCGCGATAAAGATACCCATTTAACCATTGCCCCACTCCACCTGTTACTTGATGAAGAATTACTGATGTTAAGAAGCAGATCCACCAACACCGAATACAGAAAACCTTATCATGGAGAAGATTCACCAAGTGCTAGAAAATTAGACTTTGGAATCAAAGATGACTGTTACAATAATACAAGGCCGCATGGACCTTCACTCCAATCCGTACATTTAACCCCGCAACACACATCATCATCCGTTGATTCACTTTATGAACTTAAAAATGCATTTGCAGATAAGGAAAAACGACACCAACAACAAGCTATCGATTCTGACTTACCGCATTCTCACATTGGCTCCCTTCCATATGCAGCGCCAGAATTACTTCTCCCTTCACCACCACCTCTTGGTCCACTGGCTGATGTTTGGGCATTAGGAGTGTTGATGTACGCAATGTGTGTGGGGAAATTACCTTTTCAGCACCAATATGAACCTAGATTACGTGCCATGATTGCGGCCGGGAAATACAATAAATTAGATTTGAAGAAGGCATGTTTGTTGGAATGGTTATTTGAGACTAATAATAATGATAAGAAACAAGGGGAGGAGAAGGTAAAGATGCATGGAGATAATGGAATACCTGTCGATCTTATCTTACAGAGCCCTTCTTTGGTAGATATGTCTAGACAACATGATTTACAAAATTTACAACTTGATTGGGCCCAATATAAATCAAGAAGGGAGTTTGAGTGGGTATATGAAGTGATTGAAGGATGTTTGGAGAAGGATATCACAAAGAGATGGGATACGAGAAAGATATCGGATCATCTCGATAAATACGGCGAGCTTCATTGTATTTAATATAAAGATTGATATTTTGGGATTGGTTTAGTTGAGTTTGGATAGTGGAGCATCGTCAGTTGCTCAATGCCCCTCGCTTCCTTTAATTTTTGAAATGATGCATATGAACCACGTTGTATTATTTAGTTTAGCTATTTATGAATATTAATTTTTTAGTGTAGATTGTATTAGTGAATGTGAATTTAGAAACAAGCGTCTATTTGGCTGAGCCATAAGGCATTGTATTTGAAGTCATGAACACGAGAGATTTGTGGACTTCATCCTAGACACTAAAACCTGTGTACTGCACGACGGCATGTGTTTGCAAAAAGCTTGCAATTATTATTGCAAGAATTCACGCACACTCTCTATTTCACAGTAATGGACAGATACTTATGACAGCTCCTGCACGATCTACCAATCATCAATGACCTTAATAACAACACTTCCATTGTCAGCATGCTCCTCAATTGCTCTATATGCTAGATCAAATTCTTCAAAGTTATAAACGTCATCAATACAGATTTTAACTTTATATATTTCAATATATCGACGAGCTTGTTCTAGAGCATAAAGAGAAAACCGTCCATCCCAATAGTGGTACTTTCGCGAAGTTGTCATATTTTTCCAATGATCCGAAATGGATTTAGAGCCATGATCATCTTCTTCATCAGGAGATTTGAGTACGGATTTACAACAGCCACCTGCTTTAATAATTTGTTTCATATTCTTAAATAGGTGTTTCCCACTTCCACAATCGAAAACATAATCAAACTTTCCAGACTTTTTAACCGACTCTAAAACTTTTACCGAAATCGCTTCAGTTGAATTATTAGCAATTGTAGAAGTGGCTCCCAATTCAACCAACGATCCACTTATAGATTCATAACAAGTAGCCACAATCTCTTTACATTTCTTAAGTGCAAGCAATTGAACAAGGAACCTACCTATTGTTGTCCCGCTTTCTAAAACCAAAATTTTCTTTTCCATCAATCCCAAGTCACTTACTAGAGATATTGCAGTACAAAAAGCCAGTGGCCACGCTGCTGCTTCTAACATAGTTATTCCAGTTGGAACTGTTTCAAACATAATTTCTGATGGTTTAACAAGGAGGTATTCACTTATTGTTCCATTTGGTAAATCGGTTGGGGCAGTAATAGTAGGGTATATTCCTTGAATACGATCTCCCACTTTCATTTTTTTAACATTTGAACCAACTGATACAACTTCTCCAGAAAAATCTTTTCCAATCCCACTTGGTGGGGGTTTATGGTGATTAAATGGATTGCGTTTTGATGGCGCCGAGTTATGTGCTTTGATGTCAGATCGATTTAGACTAGCATAATGGATCTTTACCAATATTTTATTTTCCGGTATAGAAAACGGACTTCTCACTTCACCATCGCCCGACCGATATAGAGGGGTGCGTTCTAGTTGGACATGATTGCTTATTAACCTGACTGGTGGTTCGCCTTTGTCGTCATCATAGATGTATGCTCGATAAGCGAATTCAGGAAAATTGAAGCACATTGTAGGCTTAAATTCCGATATTTGAAGGTAAGCCATTGTTGGTAGTTATTTTGTTGATTAAAGAATGTAAATGGGTAGTTTGATCTTTTGTGGATAAATGGGGGTTGCGAGTTAGTTGAATCACAGAAACGTTTATCTTAGAATTAACCAGAATATGACTTTCCTATTTCACTAGACTTCTTGTTAGCCCATTCAACATGTATAAAGAGTAAATCAGTAGCTTTAAATACTGTTTCTAGTTTTGTTTTTATCCTTAAACAATAACCCCTGCATTATCTTCCGAAGAAGGGGCGAGAAAGGCACATATAAATAACGGAGAAAAGTAATCGTACGATGCCCGAAATGTTGAGTCAAATTCGTATCTTAAAAAATTGACGCGTTATGTAATGTTCTATCAAAACTGAAATTTTGTATTTCTGCAGAATATAAATATTTTTTAGTTCTTTATTTTAGGTTTAGGCTTAGAATGCATAAACGAGAGGAGCGAACAATAACTGATTTACTACTCCAGATTTTGCTGTGTCTTTAAACCAAATTAGAGAGAATGATAATTGACTCCACAAAGAAATAAGGCAGCTTGCGATCAAAACAGCTTTGGTTCAATTCTTTCTTTTGATGACAAGAACCTATAAACATGCACAATGGACAGAAAACAAACTTCCAGAGTCAACAAAAGGGAAATATATTTTGAATAGTAACAGGGAATGAAATGACGAAAGTTTAGCGAATCAACCAACCCTTTAATCCAGGGTAAGGTGATCATCCCTGACATTATTGGCGCTACCACCATGAGTGCAATTAAACAGACATGCTCAAACTGGGGTTGTTGGCATTTATTATTTATCTTAGTGGTTCGAGCAGCAGCTAGAGCTGTAAAGCAACTATGCCCCAAAGGGAAAACCAGTATAGAAGGGAAGTCCTTCTTTTGAATATGAAAATAATGTTCTTCATGTGTAGTTGCTGTTAACCAGTGAAACGATTGACTACAACGATGGGGGTATGTCCTTCTGTTGAAAGCTCTGGATAGTGACGAGTCCATAAATATGGCCAAAACTCTAATAGGGCAAGATGTAAGACGTTTTGATCCAGGGGAAATCGGGGTGAAGAATGAAAATTTCCCCCAGAAATAGTTTACGAACTCGCCTTATTTTTCCAAATTGATTTAGATGACTTGTTTTCCCGTAATTGAAATTAAAACCAAAATGGATTTACTAGAATTTGAAGTAAAGATAGATAAGAATACCGAAAAGGAAAAGAAATTCACAGTAAATGTTACTTCCTCGTGTAAAAGTTTCAGTAAGGGGCAGGGGAGTGATCCAACATGCACTTTTGGATGATCAGGGCGGGTGGCCGTAGAAAACTTTCAACAAGGCGGGGTTTACACGTATCGGCAAGTACTTTCATCAAGAAGAAACATCCATTGTCATAACTAGAAAGTGAAAGTCTCAGGAGTGACATAAAAAGTTACCAAAAAAAAATTCCAATGATCCTAAAGAATATGGAACTTTGATCAAAAAAAAAAAGACGCGTTCTCAAAGTAAACCTATATTTAGGGAAAAGCGTTCTAGCCAACAAAAAAATGAAGCATAAAATTCTTAACTCATTTTACACAAAAGCAAAAATAAAAAAAAAGAACTTTTATAAATGTTACACCGCTCAAAACCGTAATGGTCCAAATGGGCAAAAAAAAGCTTTCTTAGAAACATTTCGGCTATTCAAATCGTGTTAGTTCTGTTTCAGATTTTCAAAGCCTAGCTAACTCTTTTAGTCTCTACAATATAGTGTGATCACATATGATTGCAACGCCAGACTAATAAAAAACACATGAAGAGGTCATTCGGAAACTAAATGAAGTTGGGATCAATGTGAGATGGCTGGTTGAAATGATGGGGGATCAAATCGTAAGTGGGGAGGAGGAAGCAAGGGATCAAAAAAAATATTATTATTATTATGTTTCATGATTTCGGGGGCGTGTAAATACCAATTGAATTTCCTAATTAAGAAGATATGAAAACTTGTTCGTTTAAACTGTAAAAATATCAAAAATTAAAAATCTAATTTTTTTTTCATCTAACACACTTTCTAATTTTAGAAATCAACAAATTAAAAATTTTTTTAATAAAAAAATTAATTTTTACACACCGTAATTTATTTTATTACAGCTCAAGGCACTTTGTGACTCCTATAAATATTCTGTAAGATCGTTACATTTTTCCAACTAAAGCTTCAAGTTTTTCAAATAGACAGAAATACTACAGGGTAGCATTTTTTTACACTCACTTCTTTTGCATTACAACATTATTTTACGAAGCATACATATATATAAATATAAATAATAAGCGATGACTCAATCCGATATTATTTCATTACCCCAGGGCTACACATTGAGAAGAGTCACCGTAAGTGATTTCGATAATAATTATTGTGAAACATTACAAACATTAACAACTGTTGGTGAAATATGTCAAAAACAATTTAATGATTTACTTTATCATTGGGAATCATTACCAGATATTTATAACCCCCATGTAATAACTAATCCAGAGGGCAAGATAGTTGCCACTGGTATGTTATTTGTTGAAAGAAAATTAATTCATTCTTGTGGTTTAGTTGGTCATATTGAAGATATATCAGTATTAAAGAATGAACAAGGTAAGAACCTTGGATTATTTATAGTTAGACATTTGGCTCATTTAGCAAAGACTAAAGGATGTTATAAAGTTATATTGGATTGTTCTCCCGAGAATATAAAATTTTATAACAAATGTGGTTTCAGTGAATGTGGAGTGGAAATGAGTCAACGATTTGACAATGCGTCAAAGATTTAAAATGAGAGTTACTTTCATTCACCAAAAAAGGGAATATGTTATTATATATAGATAACGTTTTTAATGTAAATCTTTTCATTTCAACAACTTAATATACAAAAGAATATAGAAATATAATACACAACTTTAGTTCATCTAAGTTACAATTTATAGAAAGAATTTTATATCTTTTCTAATGACTATTGACTAAATGTTAGTAAAGAGTATTTAAAGCTTTAACATGTTCAAACGACATACCTCTAATGAAACAATTGAATTACCTCTAATTACAACTGAACCAATATTTAATTTATCGCCATTTGATTGTTCTTCCAATGCTTCTATTAATGTTATATTCATGAATATCTATATATATATTCCGTTAGTAAATGATGTTCTTTCTTTAGTAATAACACCACCATATCCACTACTCTTTATCACTTATACATACATCATATCCTTTCAATGTTCCTATAACTTTTCTTGATCCATTCAATTGAATTGATAATTTTTTATCCATATACTATTTTAACTTGATTTGTTAGTATTACCACCCTTTTATTTTCTAATCCATCATCAACAACTGTAAAAATAAACATACACTCTTCAATTCAGGTTCAGATACCATATTTGTTTCTTTTAATTTAATAATGCTTATTTGATGTTTTCAGTTTAATCTCATCTCTCTAATTTTGTGGGTGTGTGAATTGTTTTTTTTTTCTCAGTTGCCTCTCCGGAGGTGGAATTTACAAGCGAATCCCATCTTATTGCGCGTTTTATCCACAATCAAGGATTTCACATCAACCTCAACATCAACACAAGAAACTACAACAAAAAAGAAAGAGAGAATTATGTCAGATCAATCACCACCTTCCTCCTCATTTTCAGATCTACGAAACACTTCTTCTCCATCCGCAACAGCTGGTGTATCACAAACTGATAAATCACCTAGACCAGTGTTTGATTATAGAAATGCTTTACTCTTTCAACAACCCACGGAACCAATACACCACTCAGACTCAGATTCCTCTGATCTCACCAATAGCAACAACAACAGTAACAACACTAACAACGACATTGCACAACTTTTACAATCCCAACAAACAAAACTCACACTCACTCAAAAACGAGATAACCTAATATCCCAACGTGACGAATTAAGTGATGAAGTTGATAATTTACGTATAAAACTACGAGCTCTACGTAATCAAGAAACTACTCGTACTCGTAAACTTCAACTCAAGACTCTTCTAGATCAAAACAACAAACAATTCCATGATTTAGGTATAACCAAAGCTAGTGATGAAAAATTATGGAAGAAATTGAATGTATCACCACTGTTGGATTGGCCAAAACGACTAGAATATGTTAGCTTTTTCATACCTTATTTAGAACTTGAACAATTATATACTATGAATTATTATGATATTGATGATGTATTAATACGATGTATTGAATTTTTATTAGTACTGCCATTATTATTTCGGATCAAGATTAGGATTTTGATTCAATGTGAGAATAATTCCTTAAAACAAGTTGAAATGAATGAAGAGGAATTGTTAAGTATTGCTTTAATATCACCAGATTTCCATCGAGTATTAATAAAGAATTACATTCCGGGGCAAAAGATAAATTGTATAATGTTTGGATTTAATTCCATAGCGAATTTATTACAAAGCCGGATTTCAATATTGTATAAATTGATTAGACAATTTAAACAGTATATTCAAGACAATAAATTACAAGAATTGTTACAAGATGAAGAAATTTCTGATCAAGTGAGATTATTCTCGAAATTGAAATCAATAGAAAGAATTGAATTGGTAGTGAATGATAATTATAAATTTATATTGATTTGGAAAATCATATTTCAAGATATAGTGACTGCAACTTGTGAATCACAAATTAAATTATTTGTTACTGATATTAATGATAATCAATGTGAACAATTCAATTACGTGAATGAAATGTTTATCAATTTAGTTGCCCAATATGGTATCATCAATTCCTTATCGACAATTTTTAAAAATGTATTTGATATTCAAACTATATAAAAAGTTACTGTCATTTTTGAAATGAAAACCTGTTTTATTTATTCTAAATCAAAAGTAATTCTATCGTCTTTAACAACTCTATTCACAACCATCTTCTCCTGCAATTTTCTCACAAACCACTCATTAACAAAACTAATCAACAGTAAAATAAAGCAACTCTTTTCACCCGCCCTATCAAAATCATAATCAGGTAAATACTCAATCCCAAAAGCACGACGTCCGCCACTAGAACCGCTTACACCAGCCGCCATTGCATCCTCTTCTTCACCAGCACCACCTTCTCCATCTTCCTCTTCCTCTTCATGACCCGTAGCTCCTCCACTTCCACCAATGCCAAGCGACTTTCCATACATACTATACATATACTTCTCAACACCACTCACTAAATCATGCCGAATATCCTCCCACTCAAGCCCCACCAAGCGATTACCAATAGATTTCTTATATTTGAAATATCGATAGATCCAATCACCTAAAATATGCGTCTTTTTATTAAACGACGCCGTCAGGGCTTTGGATGATGTTCTCACTTGTTTGATCATTGGACGGGTAGTTGTGAGGATATTCAATTGATGCTTTACTGATTGGGATTCATCCGGTTTGCTGGTAATGGAGCTGTGGTGTTGATAGATTTGTGAAAGGCGTTGGATGTCTTGGATTGGGAATTGAAGTGGATCGAGGGTGGATTTGTGTTTTGTTGATTGGCTCCGGAAGTACTCTCCTGGAGATGTAGCTGAGAAAGTGATAGTGCTGGCTGTATGTTCATCTTTGGTTGAAATGACTGTTTTGGAAAGAGGCGAGGGGATATTGGGGGTATTTAGTTTTGGTTTCTTTTTGCTAGATCTGAATGGTGGTTTACGTTTGGGCGGGGAAGGCTCTTCCAGTTCAGATTCACTGGTTTCTACCACATCTTCCAAATCTCTCTTTTTTGCTGGTTTTGGCTTTTTGTCATCATTTAAATGACTTGCTCTTGTTTCTTGCATTAATGCAGCAAATTTGATTTCATAATCTGTATCTTTATCGAATGTATCAATCAAGTCATCTGGGATAGTTTTAATCTCTGGGATAGTTCCATTTTCACTAAAAGGGTTACCTGTTGCCAATTCTTCAGGAGTGAAATTTGTTTCTAAAAATGTATACATCAACCATAAGAATCTTTTTGCTTTAATATTTGGGAAAATATCAGAATTTGTGAAAAAATCAATCATTTGATTATCAATATTCTGTTTCTCTTCTTTCTTATTATCATCGCCGGTTAAATATGGAACTCCACTTAATGAATTACTTAACAAGAAAATCAATTGAATTACATTTGTATTTGGTTTATTCAGTGGAGGATTATTTTGCATATCAATCAAGAAATTCAAGTTATTCTCTCCTCCTTCACAGACAGCCTTTAACATTGATTTCAACCTAGGGGTATCTTGAAGTTGTCTGCCACTTTCACCAGCTTCAAAAGAGTCATCAACTTGTAAAGAAGGTATCGAATGATAAGTTCTTAAACTTGATTTCATTTCAGGTACAAAATTAATCGTAGTATTCATTCTACCTACATTCACCAATAAACAAACTTGGGAAACAGCTTTACCCAATTCTTTATCTTTAATTAAACGTTCCTTCAATACCCGTGAACATTTATTCGATTCAACAAGGGTACGTAAATACAATTCTCCAAATGTTAGCTTTGGATCATTATTGGCATTGGGAATTTCACAATGGGGGAATGGATTAGTAAAACATTTGTTCGGATCATTGAATAAAGCTTGCAAGAAGTCATATTGGATATCTTTTCTCCAAAATGCTTCACCGTCTGATTTTTTCAAATGTCTAACTTTTGGTAATGAAATGGCAGAAGATGAAGAAGATTTCTTTTTCATTCGATGCGATTTTGGTTGAGTTGGCACCTCTAATTCAGTATCGTCATCTCCTACTATGGATGAATTGACGTCTGTGTCATCTACATATTCGTCATCTTCATTATCATGGTCTGGTTGTTCTTCGATATCTGAATTATTATTCATGAGACTTGAAATAGAAGTTGGTTTTTGAGGATGGAAAGAATCAGTAGCAGCAGGCAGACTAGCCTGTTGAGCTACTGGCGCAACTGGTGGTAATGGAGAATTCTCTACTAAACTTGAAATTGATAATGCACTAGTGTGATGTGTTGTTGTTGATGCTGGTTCTGGCAATGCGTGGTGCTGAGGGCGAGGCTGTTCATTGGTTGTTGGTTTAGTTGGTGTATAAGTGTCATGAATAGGATCATAACTCATGTTTAGTGTTGATGAATTTATATGTTTGTTAGTTATTTGTTACGTTGACCTGATTGGTTGTACTTTGATGAAATTGAAAATTGAATTGCTGGAGAAGAAGCCAAACAAAAAGTTTTTTTTTCCAATCCATGCTCAATATTGCTACCATATGATGTGAATGTCGCTTACATATAGAGCTCGCCAATAAAGAGATTGGCATGGTTATTACATTTTTTTAAAAGAACATGAAGACGAATAACTATTGACTTAAACTAGTGTACGCCCTCTAATAGATTTCACAATTCTATAGAATTATCTTTTTTCTCTGATTCACTTGTGATTTCACAGTTTAAGCAAATAATTTCAACAAACGAAAGCAAAGTTTCAAAAGGTCAAACAAGAGGAGTGCTAATAAATAAGGCGAAATATGCCAATATATAATCACATTGAATGTCTATCTAAGAAAGAATGCTCACCTTCATACCTATATATGATCGGCTAATCAAAGTCCTAAGAAAACCAAAATAGCCATTAATGGTGGCACAATTGCCACAGCAGAATTTCTATTAGATGTAGTACTTGAAGAAGAGTCATCTCCCGATCCAGTGGTTGAGCTATCTGGGGTTGGTGTTGGCGAAGGTCTTGGTGTGAACGACTGTGCCTTTACTCCAAAATCTTCACAAACCTTCTTGAAATCTGCAGTAGCTAATTCAGCATCATCTCTGGGACAAATGTCAATCAAGCATTGCTGTAAATCACTTCCTGATTTGGTACACATACATGCAATGTCTTGTAATCCTGAACATTGAGATTCTTTATGGATTTGGGCCGCACATGCTAATAAACAAGCTGGGGGCGCTGCTGATGTTAGTTGTAAACACACAGCGAAGATGATTGTGACGATGTTTAATAAGGATTTCATTATTTTTAATTGGTGGGTAATCAGTTTCGATGAGGTTGATGTTAACTTTACTTGATATCTGATCCTAGATCTATGAATCACAAAGAAGTATTCTGGACAAGGAAGGTTTTCACAGCAAGAAGAAAAAAAGATTGAGAAACAACGTAATTATTAGCGGCTGGAAATTTTAGAGAGAAAATCCTCCTAACTTAAGAAATGAAACACCACCTAACTTCGTCAAAATCGTTTAAATCTTTTGTTGGTATTATTTATTTTTTAATGTCCTGTACTGTGAGTTGAATAAAAAATAAATTATTTTTTATATTATTATTTTACGCGTTCCTAATTATTTTTTTATTCAATCGAAGAATACTTTGCAGTAAGCGAAAGTGGCTTATTGTTGCAAAAACTGCTAACATAAATGGCATAAGAGCATTATGCTGCGCTAACTACAAGAAGAATTAGGATATCATTTCGCAATTTATTGGCTCATAGAAAAAACGTGTTTACAAAAGTATCGACACAACACAGATATCTCTACATGGTTTTACAAAACCGATAGCTTGCAAAAAAAAAGGAAAACTCTATAATTAAGTGATTACACATCTATTACCCTACACATGTACTTGATTACCCGTTTACCCCCGGCCAAACCATCAAATTCTCAACAACTTGCCCATTAATAACAACCCTAGAATCAGCATTTACAGTCACATCCTGGGTAGGTGTAAATTGTTTCGTCCAAATCATAACCCCTGACTTAACATCCACGCCATTCACTTTAAGCATCCGCAATATACCAGAGGAAGAGCAAACACCTTCGTCGGGGTTATTGGATGGATTTTCTACCGAATCAATAAATTCTTCTGTGATTAGTCGGTTTCGGGTATCAATTTCCCCAGGTATTAATACCTCAAAGACGATTTTGAGCGATCTTAGTTCTGGTATCCATAAATCTCCAGATCGAATTATTGAATCCGAGATATCTGGCATGTTGTCACAATAGATTTCTGAAACTTCTATTTGGTTACATTTTTTTATGTTATCCCAAAACAATTCCATTTTGGTTGTAGTTGACGCTCTTGCACATTGAAGATGGAGTTGTTTATGTTTATGAAACATGGTGAATTTCTCATAGAATGGTTTTGTGAGTTCGATATAACTTCCATCTAAATTCAGCTTTGGGAGATATCTGGGCTTGATTAATGATTTGTTATACAAATGATCAGCAGCGAATAAATAATCCCATTTATAATAACTCGACTCAAGAAATGAATCAGGAGATTTGTTCATCCAAGGGTTTAATTCACATTGATTAAATCGGGTTTCAAGTGGGTCTCGTTTATGTATCTCATCTCCGATACCGGGTATTGGCCAATTTGCACGTTTAACCAATGATATATTTCGTAAGAAACTTGAATCGGGAGTATTTATTAAGTCCTTGCTTTCTTGACTAACTACCGTGCTCATGAATCTCTCATACAATGTTTTTTGCATGGTATTATTGTTATTTAACATTGACGAGTTTTTAAAGATTCCAAGTAAATCCAAATCCTTATGTAACCATAACGGATGAGCCTCTGTTGAAAAGATCCAATTTTTATTCTTCATGATTTTTGGATCATGTAAAAACACTTCACTTTTAGTGTCGAATAATAAATATAAATATTTAATCAGTTCACCTATAACAAATGTTTCCATTCTGTCTTGTCTCTCACCAGTTCTCACATCTTGTAATCCACTAAACCCGCACTCAGTCATATATCTGTCCTTAAACAAATTTAACACTCGTTCTCCAATTTGTAAATACATGGGATCTTGAGTTGCCCGATATAAATAATAGGTCGATTCAATAAACTCAGGTCTCAATGGATACCATTCCAATGCAATTGCATCTTCTGGTTTATCAAATTTCAATTTCTTATTGTTGAAATAATTATAAACCCATCTTTCTGGAATCAGATCAAAATAATCCCAAATTTTCAAATATACAGCATGAGTCTTGATTGCATCCTTCAATTGTCCTGTTAAGACTTGTAATCCTGGCCAAAACGCTCCTAATGCATCTATCCAATTTCCAAACAACAAACTCTCTTCAGTACTCACATTGGGGAAAAGCATCGTGCCATCAAATTCACCCCCACCAATAGAAGAGTGAGTTAATAATGCTCTATAAGAAACTTTGAACACTTCCCACATATAATTATCATTAAACAATACAGCTGATTTAGCAGCATACTCATAGAATGAATCAATCGAAGCACCAATCCCAGTCACGACATCTTTCCATTGATTAGCAATGGGATCAATTGTCATCGGTAATAAGTTAAGACTCAGTTTCGAGGTCCATATTCGCCAAAATGACAATTGTGTATAATATTCAAATTGGTAATCTCCAGTTAGACGAGACAATAATGTGAATTCCAACACAGGTGTCGTTGCACCCGAAGTACAAGCTTGTCTTTGCATATGAGGCGGGACTTTATGAAGACCTTTAGCAAGGTTTATTCTCGGCACGGGTATATATGTTGATGTTTTGTAGGATGGTATAAGTCTAAGTCCGAGATCATGGGCCATATCCAATAGAAATCCATCATATTTCTCACGAATCTCACTAAATCGAGGATTTCTGGTTGCATCAATA
This sequence comes from Hemisphaericaspora insectamans, assembly GCA_030578955.1. Lineage (NCBI taxonomy): Eukaryota > Fungi > Ascomycota > Pichiomycetes > Serinales > Debaryomycetaceae > Hemisphaericaspora > Hemisphaericaspora insectamans. The sequence goes on along the minus strand of JAKTZT010000004.1, from coordinate 31,617 downwards.
TCGGTTAATAATAGATGGGCAGATAATAATCCACCTAAAGCTCTAATAGACATTTCAAACACTTGAACAATAGTATCTTGCTTAAACCAGCCATCTTGACGAGATTTCATATAATCTAATAAATATTCCAATGAATCCCAATCTTCCATAATGATAAGGGTATCAAGATTATCCAACACTGTAAGTGAAATATTTCCCATTGCATCATTTCGTACAGTATTCCGTATATCTTTGAAATCTGGCCCTAAAGGTTGACAAGATATTGGTGTAACTTCATCGGCTGGGAATCCATAAGTCATATATGAACTCCAAGCATGGTTGAATAATTCTTTAGTTTCTTGTTGAAGGTATTGGATGTGTTGTGGCGTGAATGATGAATTATAAGGGGAATAAGCATTGGAGAGACTGCATAGTAGAACTAGTATGGACAATCTATGCCATATGTTTGTAACTATCATCTATAATAGGGAGAGAGAGGTGTGGGGGGGGGGGGGGGGGGTTGGGGCAAGTGAAAAATTATTAATGGAGAAAATTTTTAATTTTTTTTTATCATCGCGTGTTTAGATCTTATCTCACACGCACAGATTACCAGATTTACTAGCCCTCTTAAAGTTATTCCTACTTGTATAAATCAAAATCCGTGAGACATGTTTCAAGATATGAATATATATTAAAAGAAAAAACCGAGTTGTATAAATTTTATATAAAATTAAACGTAAAAAAGCTTCATCTCTCTCTTACTTTCCAAAGATCCTGTTAACCTGAGTAAGTATTCTCCCAGTCCCAAACCACAAAGTCACTATTATAACAAACACATTGATAACAATAATTAATAATCCACTTAACATAAACCTCGGAGCAAAAATCTTCCACACCATTAGATGTCTTCTAAAATGTGCTGCAAATATCAAACTACTTAACCCCGTTAATAAATAATATGTAAGTAATGTAGTGGCATTGGTTATCACTTGTGAAAGCACAGTAATTGGTTTATTCGAAGGAACAATACTCCATAATGTAATCAATGGAATTGATAAACATACAATTAAGAACGGACCAAACGTATTCAACGCAATATTTAAATGTGTGAATGGGAAGAAAATAGTTTCGGTAGTCATGAATCCCAATTCCCATTGTATTGAAGGTAATGTGGCTTGATGTCCTGTACTAAAGAAATGTTGATATCCTAATAATCCGAATACAATGGGGGAGATTAAATTTTTCCTAATACCTAATATTTCAAATAATTCTAATAAGGATAATATTTGCATTATTAACATGCTAATAGAAATTGCACCTATTGGTTTGTTAGTTAACATTATTGCTGCGGTAAAGTTTAGAACCAACAAGAAATATGAGGATCCATAGACATTTCCATAACCTAGAATAGTTGCTGTTTTCTTTGGAGTTGAAGTTTCTAATTCTTCTGACTCTTCGTCATCTTCTTCCTCGTTATTATCTATATCCTCTTCTTCCTCATTGGATGATGATGTCACATTCTCTTTCAATTCTAATTTGACACATAATGGACCCCTTGACCAACTAAAATTACCAAATAATAAACTAATCAATAATACCAATCTTGCAATTGCCAATTTGAAAGATTTTAATAATGGAATTCCAATAAATAAATTCACGTACTTGCTATTATTAAAGTATTCACTATTTTGAATATATTCAAATGTCCAATAAACCGCATTCATCGATAATAAAAACCTCAAACCGGTACCTATCCATAATGGAGCGGCTGAATGATATGAATCAGACAACTTATAACAAGATGCAATAAATAAAGGTAATAAATATGCACATAAATGCAACAACAAAATCGACCACCAAGTTGTTGTGAAAGTTGTGGTACAATAAGGACGCTGTTCTTCACGACATAAATTAATCATTGACACTAATCTAGTTAGAATTGTATAGGTAACCGCATGTGATAATCCCAATATTTTATCACGACGAGATAATTGAGTATGAATCATACAACCATATACACAACTAACACCAAATGTCAACAAAAAGTATGCAATCATTTTATCTTCCCAAACAACATATGAATTAGATGCAAAGATCAAACAATGTAAAATCACAAATACAATTCCCATAAATGACCAACTATTGAAATTATATTTAAAAAAATCATAAGTCTGATTCCATAAAAACCCAACACTAAATCTATCCATTATAGGTGCCCAAAATCCAATCACCATCCCAATGGCAGTACCAATAGCTAAACATCGCTTCAAGTTAAAATCAAATGGTTTTAGGATAATAAAGATTGAAAAACTTAACACTAAGCTTACCATGGTCATAGCAATCACTGATCCAATAAATTCAAATGACATAGTCAGAACTCGAACAGATGGGATAGATCTCAGATAGGTGATCATAAAGGTCAATGCCAAAAAGAGAATTCCTATACCAATCAGAATTAGTTTTAGATCGAATCTAGCCCATAATGATTTACATTCTTCCAAGGATAGCGTCTGGTACGCTTTTGCTTCTTCGATTAATTTTTGATGGTTGTAAGAGCTGGTTTGGTTATAATCTAGGGTGAATGCGTCATAATTATGGGATAATTTTGAAAGATTGGGAGTTACACTTCGGAATGTTTTCAATTGTTGGATAGATTTATATGCTGCAACAAATAATTCTTCCTCAGTAGCAAAGGCTTCATCTATAGGGAAACCTAAGTTGTTATAGGGGATTGGTAATCCTAGTAATAAAGATATAGTGGGGACTAAATCAATTTGATTTACATATCGATAATATTTTCCCTCTTGAGTCAAATTGTATAATGAAGGATGCTTTTTGGTGAATTTACCTTGCTTAGAATACATGAATAAAGTTGATTCTAATTCATCTGGTGCATCTCCTCCATGGTTCCCAGTAGCGTCCATTCCATGATCTCCAATAACAATTAACAATGTCTCGTCATCCAATTTTTTGATGACATCACTGAGTACTTGATTCATTTGATTTAATTTCTCCTTCATAGTATAATGAGATGGACCATATCTATGTCCTACATGATCCACACCAAGGAAATGCCCGACTAATAAATCCCATTTATGAGATTCATCTAATAATGGGAATAAATGTTCAACAACTCCATTATCAACAGTGTGTAGATCCCAAACATTTAACGAATCATATGGGAAATTTAAATCAGGATCAATATATTCATTAAACAATGCGGTCCAAGTATCATCGCCCATAAATGCAATTGTCTTGTTTAAACGATGTAACTGTAATAACCAATTATCTTCATCAATTGCATCTCCATCAAAATTAGTACTGGCATCAATAAATGTAGGTAAAGACCCAGTGGTTAAACCTTTAAGCCTTTGTAATGTAGTTGTAGGTGGGTCGGCCATAAATTTTAACAATACTGCGTGATCTGTTTGAGCTAAATCATATAATATTGGGAAATTGTTGTGATAGTATTGATTATAACCAGGTGAATCCGGTGATACCGGTATAGCGAAATCAAATCGGAGAGCATCTATAACTAATAGTATAGCCTTGTTATATTTTGTCGGTCTCATACAAGTGTCATCTATGACATTGCTGTTGTTGTTGTTGTTGGGGAATGTGGTGGTAGAACAAGTCGCAATATCTGGTAATACCTTTCTTCTCAACAAAAAACCTTGAGTGAAAAATCCAACACCAATAAATTGAATAATTGCTAAGAATATCAATACTATTATATATCCAATGAACGTGTATCTTAGCTTCTGATGTCTTATTCTTGTTCGTGTATGTTGTTGATGTTGTGCTCTGATTTGTTTGGATTTCTTGTTAGTGGTACCCGTGGTGGCAGTGGCATCTATAGGATCATTTTCATCCATTGTGTATATATAATATAAATTGATATAGGCTTTTTATGAGGGAAGTTATATAAATACACTAATCATATGTTCTTACTATGAAAATAAAACTTGAATAGATTACTGTTTTTGTTTAATCTACAATGGAAGATTTTTTTTAAGTGGGAAAATTTGGTTTCTTAAAAAGAAGTGAAAGGAAAAGAACACATTGAAAGCAAAAATATCTTTTTATTTTATTTTTTTTCTGTTGTGCGTTTGTACACGACTTTTTAATTAATTATTGTTTTAGGTTTTGGGATTGACTATTTACTGGCACTAGCGGTTTTACTTTACTTACAAACATTTCTTATCCATCTTTCAGTCACTAAAAGACATCTTCTTTCAGAGTTAGGATTAAAAGAAACAGCCTGAGGAAATATCTGATATAAAGGGAATACAATGGATTAAGTAAAATACAAATGTTTTGCAACCAAAAAAAGAAAATTGCAAAATAATTTTTCTTTTTTTTTTGTTTCACGATATGTAAACAACGCGTTGCTCTTCTTCTTCTTCTTCTTCCACCTCAAACAAAATTATGGTTAAACGATCTAGAACTGAAAGCGATAAACATGAAGCCAGCCTGTTAAGCTCCATTGACTTGGTTCGTAATGGGGGAGAATCTATAACCAAGGCAGCTGCTCACCTTCCGGATATCGGTTACCATAAATTACGTGGAAGATTAAAAGGAGCAACTTCACCACAACAACAAATGTTAACAGAAGATCAAGAGAAACTAATCATCATCTGGACAAGGAATCAAGAAGTCAACGAACAACGTAAATGTCCCGATGGTAAAATTCTTCATTTTGCAAATGCAATTTTATCTCGAAGTGGTAACCGTCAAGTCTTGGATTTAGCCTGGGTTCGTAAATTCAGGGTGAAACATGCTGATAGCTTAAATATATACTCAACAGAAGAGAAAGATGAAAGTGATAGTGATGATAGTGATTTAGAATCTTCTAAAGAATTAGATGCAACTGCTTTAAAGGAATACTTCGAGTTGTATAAGGAAATCATTGAAAAATATCGAATCATCCCCGAAAATATTTGGCATATGGATGAAATCAAACTAATACACTCTTCTGCTCCTTCTAAAAACCAACAAGGAAGACTTGACATATGCACAGCTATTGAAGCAATTTCAGCTACAGGTGAAACCATTCCAAGCAGTCTAATCTTCAAAGGTGAAACCCTTCTCCGTGGTTGGTTCAACAGGGAAACTATCCCAGATTGGATGTTCACTGTTTCAACTGATGGATGTACATCTGAAAATATTGCAGTTTGTTGGTTAAAACAGACCTTCTTTAAACATACAACACCGAAGCAAAAAAATGCTTGGAGACTATTACTCCTAGATAATGATTTTTCTCATACATCAGAGGAGTTCATGAAGGAATGCATTAAACAAAAAGTCCACTGTGTTTACGTACCTCGCAATTCAAACCATATTACACTACCATTGGACTTGCTCTGTTTTGATGTGATCAAAAAGGAGTATTATGCGAATCAACCAGCTCATTTGGAAGAGATGCTCAAGGGAGAGGAACCAGAACTGATAGAAAATATTTTGAAAAAGGTGTTTGTAGCTGTATATGAGAAAGCAAGGGAAAAGGGTTTTTCTAAAGAGATTATTAAGAAAGCATGGGAAATGGCTGGGTTAGTTCCATATAATCTCACAAGAATCTTGGAGTCATTCTCCCGCCGAATGGATGAATAAATCGCAGTAAATACAACTTATAATATGTAACTTGAATATCTCCGACCCAAGCATATCAGAGCAAAGTAGAATTCAAATCTCATTACTAATATTAACTCCTCTCAACAAATATTACAAAATCTCTGTTTTTATGTAAAACTAAATTAACTTAATAATAATACAAAATTATCTATTCCATACTATGATCAATCTGACTCAAGAAATCCAGTTCAAATTCCGATCCAGCCATTAATCCATCCACATCATTCGAAACATCCATTCCTCCATCTTGATCCACATCATCATCATCAGGATTAAAATTATACAAATCACCAACTAAATCATCATCTACAATACCTTGACTAGGATCACCCACAAGATCATTACTATCTTTGAATAAATCATCCATATCATCATCGACAATGTCATCCCCTCCATTCCCTTGTTGCATGTTTTCATCTATTCCAGCTGCTGAATTTCCGAGATTTGGACTGGTAGTGCCCACTTGGGTATTGGAGTGGTTGTTATTGACCATTGCCATTGAGAATGAATCCTCAATATTATCAACATTATTAGATTCGTTATCGTCTTCATCACCATAACCATCTCCTGCATTTTCGAAATTGAACATATCGCTGACTCCATTAAACTTGGATGGTTCTTCTATAATGTTATGATGTTGCTGTTGTTGTTGTTGTTGTTGTTGTTGGTTATCATACTGTATCGCATTCTCGTTTACACCGAGGGTTCCATTGTTATTAGAATTATTCATGGGTGACGTTATTTGTTGTGGAATAAATTGAGTTTGTTGTTGTTGTAGATGAGAATTATTGTTGGTGGAGATATTTATGAACGAATCAATCAGTCTGGGGTTATAATTTTCCGGTGCTTGGGTCACTTCTATACCAGTAGTATCGATAGAGAACTGTTTATAATTCGCCGTTGATTCATATTTCTGACCATATTTCAGTTGATACTCATGTAACACTCGATCAAGTTCATTTTCCAAGTCATTTAGAGAACTTTTATCCATTAATTTCAATCTCAATTCTGAAAGTCGACTAGTAGCTTCCTTTTGGAATTTATATTGTTCAGTATTTGGTATATAGTTAACATCATTACCATAACTAAGATTTTTCAAGTTTGTTTCAATCATCTTCATAACTGGTAAATCACCAAAATAAATATCTTCGGGTTTAATTTCCCCAGTCTCATGCATTCGTTTAGCATTTATAGGTAGAATTGTAGGATATAAACTAGGTGGGATAATCTTTGATGTATGTACCAATTTCGAAGTTATATTCTCAATATATTCATGATTGGTGATGTATCTCAACAACATATCATTTCTATACGACATTAGGTCTGCTTCATCGTGTAATTGAACACCGGGTTCCTCTTTGATGTGACTTTGAGCTTGTGCATGAGCTGCTGCTTGAGCTTGTGCTTGAGCAGCCTGTGCTTGGGCTTGGGCCGCTTGCGCTGCTGCTGCTTGTGCTTGTTGGGTCTTTTTATTAGTTCGACCTCTTGGTCTACCTGGATGGGCCATGTTTCTCCTTTAGCTAATACACGAGGAAAAAATGAAATAATACAAAAGTAAAACACGAATAATGGTCGGTATATATGTTCTCTGCTTGCAATAGCTTTCTAACTATCTTCTAACCTCTATCTATATATTTGAAGTTAAGTGAATATCGATGGTTTCGGTGTGTCTTCCTCAGTTTTTCGGGTTGTTTTTATTTTCTTTTTCTTTTTCTGGCTGTGCTGAATTTTGGTAAGTACACGTTATTAGTCTCGAAGTACCTACTACCAAAAATCATTTAAACTGTAATGTGGAGAATGATTGAGTCTATATAAATTATAAATCAGAGACAGAAACGATGTCTCAAAAAAGTTAAACAAATAAAAGTATCAAGTAATAATACCTAAGAATAAAAAACTACACTACAACAACTCCTTTCTAAAGATCAAACCTGCCACTAACAAATTCATAATCCATTTGATGATCTTCTTCTTCAACTTGATCAATCTCCATTTCATCCTCTTCAGCTATATCTTCATCAATAACATCTTCATCTGGAGGTAGGTTAGGATTTCCAGGGATAAATGAACCAGGCCCTCTAAACGCATTCATTCTATATGACCTATTGTTAAAATGATCATCCATGGCAGAATCATCTATATATGTAAACCCTTTGAAGTTAGCTTGAACTCCAGGTGATAATGGAGTAGTTGATGCCATTTCCAATTGTTGTTTCTTTAAAATTGACGTTGTAGATTCTGAAGTAAATTCAGGATCAAAATTGGATGTATCTGTTTCTGAAGTAATATGTGGTTTGAATGGTGGTGGAATACTCTTTTTACGCAATAAATCCCAATCAATATCATTGAAAAATGCATGTGCCCTTAATTCACGGGCATCCTTGGTAGCTCCTAATCTATGTTTAGGATTTCTATTCAATAATCCCTTGACAAATGCCCTACCTTCGGGACTTAACACTTCCTTGGGGAAACGAACTTTCCCAAATGCAATGTTTTTATACATTTGTTGAGTATTATCGGCATAAAATGGCGACCATCCACAACACATTTCAAATATTAATACACCAAGGGACCAAAAATCAACCATCTTGGTATATCCCGATTCATCTAATAATACTTCAGGCGCTAAATATTCAGTAGTACCACAGAAAGTATTAGTAGTACCATCATTATTTAAATTAGCTTTAGATAATCCAAAATCACATAGTGCAATGTGTCCATTTGCATCCAACAAGATATTTTCTGGTTTTAAATCACGATAAACAATATCATTATCATGTAAATGCTCTAATGCCAAAATTAATTCTGCAATATAAAACTTCGCTCTATCTTCTGGAAATCTCCCTTCCTTTTGTAAATGCCAAAATAATTCTCCTCCAGACATATAATCAGTCACCAAGTATAAATCAGTAGGAGTTTGAAAAGAAAATTTTAACCCCACAATGAATGGCGATGCTGCGGCAGAAGTGCGTACCAAGATATTTCGTTCACCAATTGTATGAGCAATCTCCTTCTTCTTCACAATGACCTTCTTAGATAACACTTTCATGGCATATATTCTTCCAGTATCCTTCTTCTTGACTTGGAAAACTTGTCCAAATGTCCCCTTACCTAATAATCTCAAAACTTCAAAATCATCGGGTCCATATGATTTCTTATTATCTAAAGAAGTATATTCCCATTTGATCTTAATAGATCCAGAAAGGACTCGTTCTCCCACAATTCTAGCTCCCAATTGTAACCATTCACTATTGCTTTTCTTATTCACTGTGGTGCTGGGAGAAATTCTTACATGACCAAGAAATGCATCATCCTTGGCAGCATCATACACGGAAATATCGAGTTCTGATTTAGATCCCACAACATCGAAAATAGAATCATGGTTCCAAATCGGATTGGTTGATTCATTTAATAAATTCAAATGAGGAGTGGATAATTGCCTTTGGTATAGTGATGGTCTAGTAGCATTAGTGCTTGAGCTATTTGTGTTGTTGTTGGGAGTGCTCCTCATTGGTAATGCTTTTGGTATTCCGTGATTGGAATTTATGTGGGGTTTTGGTGTAGATGGTTGATGTGAAAGCAACGATGGCGATTTTCCAAACGATTCGGCGGCATTGGTTACAAATTCCGAACTTTCAAATGTACACACTACGTATGGCTGTGTTGCATTAAGATCTTTACCTTCTATAATTGTAATCTTCAATTTCCCCTTTGGTTGGGAATTTTTGGAGCTGGAATTAACAGTTTGTCCCGTCTCATCGGTGGTTATAATCCGTGGCTGTCCATCGGTGAATGCCTGAACTGCTTGTTGTACTTCTGTTTGTTGTTGTACAGAAGATGCTTGTGAATACAGTTCATAAATTGGATGCAGTGTTGAAGAGCCAGGTGAGGTGGGTTCTTGGTGTCGTTGATATTGTTCTTGATGTTGTTGGTAACGAGTCTGAGTTTCTGGTTGTGGCAGCAGTTGAAATTCATTCTTTGATTTGAAACTTTGATTTAGAAAACTGCCTGGACTGTTTGTGGCTTTGATAGAAGTGGTTCCATATACCATAGAATTACTTGAAACTGCCGTGGTAGGCGTTACACTTGCGAGGCCCTTGGGAAGAAACTTGTTTGTTCCACTATAGTCATCATTACTGAAAGATGGTTTGTTTGACAAAGCTGTATTATTTGCGCCTGTAGTTGTAGGTGCTGTGACACTTTGACTTGATGCCGAGGCAGGCGGCGTAGGGGAGGCGGTGTTTTCCCTTTTGTTGAAGTTTCCAAATCCAAATAGCATTATAACGAATCAAAAAAGATAGCCAATAACCCCGGTGGTGTTGTATATGTATGAGTATGTAATGTAGCTATGATAGTAGCTGATATAAATTAACGAATTAAAAAATTAAATAAAAAATTGAATGGCAATTATCTCAGGGAATTACCAATAAATAAAATACAATTAAAAAAAGCTTGAAATGAACAAAATGATTCAAAAATGTCTAGTAAAACCAATATTGGAATGATTCCTGCTTAATAATTCTATTCCCTATAAATACTGAAAATGTGGACTATCTTTGGTTAATGGGAAAGATGTATATAAAAAAAGGGATTCTGATTATAATATCATTTAACCTGATCTTTCAAAGGGTAACAAGAAGAAAAAAAAAGAAAGAACGTGATGGTTTTTCTGATGATTTTTTTTTAATTTTTTTAATTTTATTTTTTTGGTGTTGTTGATTTTCTTAAGAAGGAAATGGGAGGCGTATAATCTGGATTTATCTAATTACTTTTTTTTTTCTTTGGAACAATGGTAAACGAAAGTATTGTTATGTATCAGGTCTAATTTTTATAAAAGAAAGAGGTTGTATGACTTCTCTTCTCTAAGATTAATACTATGAACTACTTGTTTTCAATGACTTGTAAGCTGGTTGTCAACGGAAAAAAACCAATTGAAAATAAGAGCCCCTGAAACTTAAACATATAACAGTTTCAGGAGAATTAGAATACGGCTTAAGCTGAAATACAACCCTAGCAATTCCTATCTACCAAAGGAATAGCAACCTGGAATTCATAAGTCTATTTTTTAACGATCAGAATATGTTTTGTTCAGTTTTTTGGTTTTGTGCAACCTTTTTTTCAGGTTATGAAAAATAATGATAAGAAAATTTCGTAATGTATTAGGACCATTCCATACATCAAAAACTCTTAGCAAAATGCATACTTTGGACTTGTGTACATGCACCCTGTTTTTCCATGTGTGATTTAAACATTTGACGATGTTCTAGAAAATTTGGAACCCCCAAAAAATATTTATAGTTATTAGTATCATGTAGTAGTGGGAAATTATGATCAAAGTGAGTGGGTTTTTTTTCTTTGTACTTTCAGTTCTCTGTGAATCTCATAACCTTTCATTTATTAAATGTGTCTTGACTTCGTAAATTTTAATTTCTTTTTCGTTTGAAATTTTCTTATCTTCATTTTTCAACCCAAAATTGACATTGGCACCTATAGAAGTGAAACTATATAAACGTCGCTCAGTCCCCATCATTGATAGCTTCAACTCGCGATTGCCATAATTGTCACAAAACCGGGACTTTTGACTAACTGTCCTATGAGTTTGGGGAAACGTTCAATTAAACAATTCAGTAACTCGTCCGCTATATATACAGATCGTGTTTGAAAAAATAAAACTCGTCTTTTCCAATGGCAAGACGTGAGCCGTACTTCAATCGTAAAATCATTTAAACTTGTCAATACTTCTCTGTTTAATAACACTGGAGCATCTGCCATTTCCACTGTTGTGGACCCCCAGTACCAACAGGGGAAACTTTGACCCTATTGAGGCAAAAGCATAGTCAATTACTTTGTTAGAATCTGACATTATACCACTAATAGTAACCAACTTGCTGATGCAAGATGGAGATGATTTCGAGTACCTTTTGTAAAATATTAGTAAAAATTGGCAATATTTTATTGATAATTTTTTAGTTTCCAACATGTTTAGGATCACTCTCACAAACTTAATCAACAAGGTAACTCTAGTATTTTTCAGACTTGTACAACCCAAATAACTAAACAACGACTAGCCTTTGAAGGTAATTTGTTGCAAAACTCCAATCATTTGAAAAAAAAAGAAGCATTCCATAGCATTTCTCTATGGGCAAACAACAAAATTATCAAAAGAGGGAATTAGAATCTTTAAATAGAAGCTCAATGTTTATCACTTCTACACAGTTGAATGAATATTAGTTTCTATTCAGCGAACTTGTTGCCCTACTTATAGCACCTCCAATTGCTTGTTAGTGTAAGGTGTTTTGGCTGCCAAAGATGGCCCAGGATCCTGCATACAAAATATTTGTGTGAATTCTCGAAAAAAAATTTCCAACCAACCAAATGTGCGATAGTCAAAAATTAGTGCCAGCAAAACGAAGAGAAGGAAGCCCTTCTGTATCTGAACAATCTTATATAAAAGCATACGAGGCAATGAATTTTCTCGGAGGGAGTCTCAGAGGATTGGGATCACCAATTAAACCATTATTAAAGCTTTTTACTTATAGACAATTCTGTACATCAATTCCAAATTTAGGTAGAAACAAAACCGAAAAGTATTACAAGATCACAAAATATGCTAGAAAGATTGAGGAGGTACCAGAGTTAAAGATCGGCGAGCCATTACCAAAAGGGATAAAAATCCCCAAAAAAGCTGCCGAGGTGCCAATTTATCATTATGAAAGTAGATTCTTCACGAGGCAAAATCGTGGGTTATTCGGAGGTCTTCAACGTATGAGAACCAAGAATTGCTCCGAATCTTTTAATAAGTCATTAACATACCAGCTTCCCAATATTCAAAAGACAAAGCTATGGTCTGAAACTTTAAGAAAACAAATTCAAACTAGAGTTTCAACAAAAGTGTTGAAAACAATCGATAGAGAAGGGGGATTGGACAATTATTTAACTAAAGACAAACCGGCCAGAGTCAAGACTATAGGATTACTTGGTTGGAAATTAAGGTACCACATTTTGAGAAAACAAAGTCGCAAGTCCTTGCCAAGCTTCAAGGTTGGTGATTCAAGAGTAAAAGTTAAGTTTATACATCCTGACGGGAGAATGTTTACAGTAGGTAAAACAAAATTGCTTGAAGCATTATACGATGTTGTAAGAAGGGATAGTTATTATCCTATACCTTTGCAAAAATGCCAAAAGACTTATGGTTGGTGGTCAGAAGTGGATATCATCGCTAAATTAGAGGAACATAAATATGATATGTCTAAAATCACCATTTAAGAGACGCATAACGAGAAAATCACTTGTAAATAGGTTACATTAATTTATAATAAAGGTACCAATAGTGTAAATACAATAAGAGTGGATGTCAAAAGGGAATCTCTTGATATAAATCAAGTTATTAGCGAACCACCTAATGTTGTTAATGACTCTGTCCTTTAAACAAAAGCAGTCACTATAACACGTGATCCGCGAAAATAGCTTTACTTACGCACGTGATCAATACTTTTTTTAATGCACTTTTTTCCATTTTTTTTTTATCTCCCACTACCTTTAATTTTAGTAGTTTATATACAGGAGCTTTTTTTTAGTGTGGTATCTCAATGTTAGTGGTGCAAGTAGTCTCTGCTTCGCACAGCAGCGCTTTCCTTCAATAAAAAAAGAATTTTCAAAAAAATTTAAAGACAGATTTTCAGCTATAGAAAGATTACCCATATATAATATACATAGTAAAGATGGCTAAGTCAGGTATGTGATACCCACCAACTTCAACAACACCCTAAGATACTACATATGACCATTCAACACTATCATTGATTAGATCCTATGATACCACCACCGTTTTATTCAATAATAATTCAGCTACACTCAATGCAAATTTCAACCACAGCTAAATGATAATCGTATATCGGAATGCTAAGCAAGCACAGAGGTTCTTATAAACCAATATATATATATATATCCACCAGAAGATCTGCGTGTTCAGAAATATTTTCAATTTAAAATCCCTCAACATCAAGTCGAAAGATGAGCACCACCAAAAAGCCCTCTAATCAAACAGAAATGTAGATAACTCGGATGATTTGACAAACAATGGATACTCGAAGAAATGTCATATTACTTGTAGTACAAGATATCTGATCTAAATTACTAACATTAATAATATATAGGTATTGCTGTTGGTTTAAACAAAGGTCACAAGACTACCGCTAAGGAAGTTGCCCCAAAGATCTCTTACAGAAAGGGTGCTTTATCCAAGAGAGCTGGCTTTGTCAGATCTATTGTCAAGGAAGTCGCCGGTTTAGCTCCATACGAAAGAAGATTAATTGAATTGATCAGAAATGCTGGTGAAAAGAGAGCTAAGAAGTTGGCCAAGAAGAGATTAGGTACTCACAAGAGAGCTTTAAAGAAGGTTGAAGAAATGAACAATGTCATTGCTGAATCTAGAAAGCACTAAGTTATTCTGTCATAATATCATTTTAATATACAAACCTGTTTAACGAAGACAAAATCCTACCCTTATTATAATGAAAGATTCAAAACTTATAGAGGATTATATTTCCTACTGAATTCTCTTTAGTAAGTGTAAATGTATAATATATCTTGCACATTTCTGCGAAATATTTCTGAACGTTGTAATTAGTTAGCTCTTTCACAAATGAAGTGCAGACCTAAATTCAAAAAAGTATCGCACAGCAAATCAACCTCGCCAAAAAAAATCATGAATCGAGATGAATGAAGGTACAGACTTTGTCAATCAACTTCAACAACAAGTTAATACGTAATCACAACAATAATATGCATAAAGCTGCAGCTAAAAGATTGAATTTAAACTCAAGAAGACTTTTAACGACAAAACCCCATACATCCCCACCTACTTATTTTGGTAATCCAAACGAGTTACCCTCTACATATCAAACCCCGCCGCCCACACAACAATTCCCCCCACAAACAATGTCAACATCGCATAATACAGCTTTCCAAGCCTCACAAGGCAGCTATCCTACTAGTCATTCGTCAAACCACCCCATTTCCACTGGCGGAGGAGGTGACAGTTACCAACATTTACGCGAATTAGCTTCACTAGTTGCAATGGGAGCATTGGCTTATATAGCAGTAGACAATTACACTGAACGTCTTAAACTTGAAAAACTACATGCTGAAACAACTGCTATTAATCTAAAGGCATTGCAAATCCAGCAAGCAAGCTATACTACCAGTACAAAGAATCGGGATTTACAAATCTTACAGGAAAGAAAGGACAACGCCAAAAGGAATTTTAAAATGAGCCTACACATTGCACTTTTGAGAAAACAGTTGATTGAATTGGGATATGATCCTATTGAATTAGAAGCAGCCATAAAGGAGTTTGAAAAGAATGTTCGAGCTGATAATTCCAGTAAGAATGTTCTGGCTCAGTTTTTATGGTTGGATGATTCCTCGGGTATGTATTTTATCAGGAAACGTTGAATTTATATATTTTACTAACATTAGCATTGTAGAACTTAAGAGATACCTTCCAAATCCCAACGATTACGATAGAACTCGTAAGAATGAATAGAGATAACCAGCTATGTACAAAGAATATTTATAATAGATAAAAACGATTACCCGGAACACGTATCACATATATAAAAATCAAATCATCGAACAAATTTTTTTCAGTGGCCCTTTTTTCTTCTTTTCTTCATACAATGTCTTTATTTATTGGCGCCCATTAGAGTCACGGATTATATGAATTTCCTCTACATATAGTCTTATTCACTATGTGATGCCTTCGTGCTCGGGTTAGCCATAGATCAATATTATGTTTTTACCAGCCTAGTTTTGTCGAGTTTATCTGTTTAATTGGATTTGCTACGCGGTTCTAAACTAACAAATAACCCTCCTAATATCGTAGATTTTAAGAAAGACATATAAACTCTAGATTTTAAGCTTGTGGATTGATTTCCATTCTTTATCCCCGTTTAGTTTCGAGTAGTTGTGCATCAATTGGCCCTAACTCTCTTTGTTTCAATTTTAGTTGAAGTAAATTAAATTTTGGACAACAGACACTGGAAGCTTCCTTACCATTCTCTTGATAGAAGTTTTTGCAACACAAGTATAATTCATCTATCAATCGTGTACACCTGGATTCGTTATATCCGTTTGCTACCAAACAATCTTGAATTGCACAGGCATGGGCTTTGCAGGTTTCATTAACGATTTTAGAGGACATAATGCAGATTTGGTAAGCAGTAAATTCTTGTCGAAAATGATACAGTCTCTCAAGTCAAGGAAAGTGCTTTAATAATTAGTCCTAGCTGGAGGAAATAACTTGGAGAGGAGCAAAAAGAGGAATTGTTCGAAAAAAAAACTTGCATCTGAGAAACAGAAAAGAGCAATAAATAAATAACCATAGATTTTTTCAAAATACATTCTGTAGGATTCTCTCTATACAATTCTGATTATTTTTCAATCAGCAATCATATTTCTATCTAAATCAGCATGGTAATCATCTTCGTCATATTCACTTGGCTCATATATCACCAAAGGTGCAAAATCCTTAGTAGCCTCTCTCTTTGCCTGCTTAGTCTTGGTAACATAAAACAAAGTGCATGCTGAAAATAATGATATCAAAATGGCTATAATCCCCCATCGGGAAAGATACCATCTCAAGGATTCAATTTCTGATCTCATTGCCGAATTCAATTCGGTCGTAATTTTGTGATTTGTTTCTTGGATACGTAACATAATTTGTTTTGACAAGAGTGTGTTTTCCGATTTTTGGTCATTCATAGCCACTTGCGTGTCATTACGCATTTGAATAAAATCACTATTTAGCTCATCTGTAATCGTACTGAAATCTCGTTCAAGAATATGAATTAATGCAATTAGCTCATGAATATGTTGCTCCCGTGATCTGGTTATATCAACTCTTAATTCTTGTTGGGCACTTTCAAATAAATATTGTTCATTCTCAAGTTCATATTTTTGAGAATATCTAGTAGATAGCTTGGATAATTTTGAATTGAGTTGGACTATGACTAAATCTATTATATTATCGGATTGTGGTCCCGTGAAGCCTGCATTTCGTAATTGAACGTATACCTGATATGTGTCTATATATGGTTCCACATCATCAAATATTGTAGTTAAGAATTCATCTGAGCTTTCTTCCGCTGTACTTTCTATTGCTTCCGGAAATATTTCCTTATCCAAAGCATTCACAATATCTTTATGTTCGTCCTCAAATGATCCGTTTACCTTCGGAGCCACCAATAGTGGATTGCTTGTTGTAGGATGTGGCTTGTGCTTAGATAAAATTCTCGTGGAATATCTTAACTTCCTTGAGAATGTACTCGGCCCATGATATCTTGTATATTGTGGTAACTTGCAACCACATATCAATCTCTGAATGAATGCTTGTTGTAGTAGTTTCCTACCCGGTATCACGAATAGCATTTATTTGAATTTATATACAACAAACTATGTGAAAGGTTGACCAAAGAGTATATATTTTGGAATATAAGTATAATTGATTAATCAAATAGAATAATTCACAGAACAATACACACAACACTTTACAATCGTATTCCCTCGGCGTTTGACCTCCATTCAAAAAACCACACATCTCAAATCCTGCATATTGAATTTGGAAATATATAGCGAAGCAATCTTTTTTTTTTTTGCAGCAATCATCTCTTAGCATCTTAGAACATGAAAAAAGCCTACTCGAAAGCGATTTGGAAGCATTTCATAATCTAGGGGTAGGGGGATGTTGTGTATGTTCGGAAACCTTTACTGAATTAAAACAGGAGAGCAAATCTCTAGTTCGAAGATCCATTCTCATTTTCGCTTTGGCATTTCTTGAAGGTGGTGTCGATTTGCGTCTAACTGGTTTTTCGATAGCATAATGATATAACGATCTTGAAAAGAATCTGAAACCAAACTTGAGATGCGAAAAATAAATTAACATTTTTTTACGTTCTGTGACATTAAAATCAATACCACAATATCCCATTAGTTTGTTTGCCGTGGTTCCCCTACTGAAAGGAGCCATTATCAAATCAGGGGTAGCAGGGAACTGTTCACCAAAAATATCATCAGAGCTTTCAATCTGGTTGCTCAATCCTTTATTGATCACCTGCTTGAAGTTCTCGGTTCTCACTCTCTCATCACACAAGTTGACAATCAAAGTCCTATTCTCTACATATGAATCCAACGAATCATCAACGAATTCTGCAGCTTGTCCCGTCGCGTCTGGTTCATAATGTAATAAACTCAGGGCAAGAGTATGGCTCACTTCAATTTCTGCTTCATTAACAACAAGCGTGCTTTTGTAGTATCTATGTACCAAGACAATAGTAGGCATTGAACTGTGAAACTCTTTTAATTCATTCTGATTGCATGTACTTGCGAAGGCAGTAAGTTCAACCAAAATCGAATCTTTGATGGAATTCAAAACCGTGTAATCATCACTATACCAAGCTGTTCCCTTTTTCTCATAGATGCTAATTTCGGAAATGGAAGGAACCAAACATGACCAAGTGACAAATCTACTCATTTCTCTAATTATCCTTACTCGTTCTGCAGCGATATGGGTTGTACATTGAGTGAAATATTCATTTCGTAATGCAATCACCATTTGAACATCTTTCGGATCAGGCACTACTATTTTCTTATCTGCATCAAGGTAAGGTTTAGGAATTTCCCTAGGCGATGGAACTAGATGCGGAGAAGCATTAAGAATTAGTGTTACACTAGTTGGTAAATTATCTTTGGGAAAATAACTTTTAGTTGCTTTAAGCCCAACTGGCGAAGCACCAAACACTTGTTTGAATGTTTTATTGGCTTCATGGGGAATAAACAACAATGCTTTCGACCAAAATATAATCATCTTGACACCAAACATGAAATAATTACTAGATGGATTCGGTTTTCTCTTTAATGATTTAACTTTTAAATCGAAATAAAACATCTTAATTAATTCCCATATATTGGTCAACCATAAATGGAAACTAAATAACTTCATATAAGTATACAAAAAGTATGTAAGTATCATTCTTAGGATATGAATCGTAAATAAATCCAAAGTGGTATATTCATCTTTGGTAACATCAAGTGCATTTTGAACTTGATTGGCAGATGTTATACCCAAACTAGCAGCTGGTAACACACTGAATTCCTGAATACCTGCCAACTTTTCAAATACATCCTCGTTAGGTTTTCTTGAAAACATTTGTTTGATGAGATGTATCGCCTATCCAGTAAAAAGATGTAATTGATGAAGTAAAGAAAGAAAAGAACCTGAGTTTTTTTTTTTGGCAACCAATTGTTGCAAAACAAAAATTAAAAACATCGCTGTTCAACACACTCATTATTGAAGTCAAAGGAGACATGGAACCTTCAGTACAAAGGCCCAACAAATACTAATTATAAACTTAATCATAAAACGCGTTTTTTATATTTGAATTAAAAAAATATCACTCTAACTAATGTACAAAATATCTAAAAATACAACCAATGTTCGAAACAGCTAAAAACCATCATATTAAAGAACTGAAATTATTTGGTAATATAAGGTGCCTAAGCAACTTGCTCAACTCTTTCACCATTGTCTTCAATTTCGTCAGTAGTACTATCTTCTTCGATAATTGGAGAAATGGCAATGGAATAAGTATTCGCTTGATCAGCGGTTTGGTTTTCATTAGGAATAATCAACTCTAATTCATCATCACTAATGAATCTAGCTTTGATTTCATTAAACTTGATCAATTTATCAAAGGAAACATGTTTTTCAAAATTAATTTCTTGGTTCGAATAGTCCTTGATTAATGATTCGGCATCTTCTTGAATTTCTTCGTCTTCTTCATCTTCTTCGTCTTGTTCATCGACTTGTTCAACACCTTCATCTTCATTTATATCTAAATCATCATCTTGACCTTCAAAACCAGACCATTCGTACTCACGAGTCTCATCTGCGTCACTTTCAAATTCATAATCATCATCATCCTCTTCTTCTTCTTCTTCGGTTGGTTCATGAGCATTTGCGCGATCTTCTTGTTCATCTCTTTCGTGATCACTATCAACTTCTTCCAAGACAACTTCAGCTTCGATCTCGTCATCATCATTATCCTCTTCCTCATCGGAGTCAGCATCAGCTTCTTCATCGGATTCTACATCCACGAAATTCAACTTACCTCTAATAACCAATTCATTTTCATTCTTCAAGAAATCAATTTTTAATTCTTCCTTAACCAAAGAAGGCAATCTGATGTTCAATTTGTAAGTATGATCATCCAATTCAACCAATTCACAATCTTTGCTATCTGCTAATTCATCTTCTAAATCGATAACATCAAAGTCCTCTTCGCTATCTTCAGCTTTTAACAACCCATCTTCGTCATATAATTCATAAGTTGCATCCTCATCCTCATCTTCGTCTTCGGTATATGCAACCAACTCGTCATCGGTAGAATCTTCCTCTTCATCACCTTGAGGTAAGTCGAATCTATGTCTATAGATAGTAATACCTTCCTCGTCATCAGAAGAATCAGAGGAGCTATATTCTTCACTGAAATCATAATTTTCAGGATTACCAGCATCGTAATCTTCGTCTTCACTAGAATCATAATAATCAGTACCAACCTCAAAGTATTCTGGCTCGGATCCCAATTCAGAATCTTCATCTTGCGAAATTTCATCATCACTAACCAATTGTTCTTCGAACGCTTGCCTCACATTTTCGAGCAATAATTGTTGTTTTAAAGTTTCAGGATCGGAAGAGTATTCAATATCTGAATCTTCATCTTCGGAATCGGATTCAGAACTGTATGAAAAATCACTTGATTCCGCCATTTGAGCTATTGCTTGAGCTTGTAATTGATCATTCAAATCAACCACATCCAAAATATCTTGTGGTTCCCATTCGGAGTCTTCTTCAGAAGTCACATCATCGTAATATCTTACTAACTCATCGTTTAAATCATATAATTCTCCACGAGCGTCTAAAGCATCAACAGCTTCATTTTCCAATTCATCATTCATGTCAACAATATCTTCTTCATCGTAATAAAGGACACTATCTTCTTCACTGTCTGCGTCGTGAAGATTATACTCGTAAGTGTCCTCTTCTGCACTATCGTAATCATCAGCAGCATTGTAAAGATTGAATTCAAAAGTTTCCTCATCTTCGTCGGAAGATACTTCTTCGTCTTCGTCACTTTCAGGTTCTTCAACATAGACATGTTTTCTTCCGGATGATGATGAAGGGGCATACTTTCTATGATGACTATAGTTATGTCTACAGTTATCTCTATATGATGGTTTGCTAACGAAATAGTTCTTTCTATGATATTTATTGTATCTTGGTCTAAAGGAAGTCATTTTCTTCTATATTTTTTTTAGTTATCGACTGAGTATTTGGAATATCTATATATATGTAGTTATTATTAGTTAAACCTCTGTCTATTCAATAAGCTACAGTATTTGGATCTTGACTGGGCGAGTAATTATAATTCGTAAAAGAGATGGTGGGTAAATGTGGAGCTTTATAGAGTTTTTTTGAAAAATCAAAGTGTGGGTCATCTCATCACACAATGTTGAACTTGAAAAATTTAAGCCTGCGGCGTGGGTAACATTGCCGAATTGGGATTACGTGTTCTAAGCACAAAAACTAGAAAGGAAGATCAAAGAATATTAAGGAAACTTTAAGAAGGCAAAAAGAAAAAAAATGAACAGCAAAAAAAAACAAAATTGAGAAGAAGCCAATAACCCGCATAATTTGGTAGAAAATACAAAGGTAACCCGGATTAAACTTTCAGTAGTATAAATACTGGACATTCCCCTTGTCTCCCTTATTCTGAAAACCAAATCTCTTTGCCTTTTGGCTTAGATCACGTGTAGTATCTGTTCTTTTCAGTGTAACAACTGAAATGTCATCTATTGGATGACGATCAAAATGTTACTTTAAGTTATTTTTGGATTAAGGGTAAGAAGTATATGTTAGGCTTGCTTAGCATCACTTTACTTACACAGTGTCGTTGTCATTACACTTTGTTTTTGACTTCTGACGCAAATATTTATTTACTTTTTCAATTTTTAAGTTAATTAATTGTGTTAAGTTTGAATCTATAACTTAACATGATTATAATTTAAAACTATGAAGCAGTAAACTTGATGTATAGCTACTGTATAGTTTAAAATTTATGATTATAACATTTTATTTAATTGAAGATTTTTCTGATGTTTTTTTTAACATAATTAATTAAATGGATCGAAGGTTTGCATTTCTTTTTTTTTTGGCTTTAACTATATTACTAAATAACACTTTGATAAGAAAAGGTGAACAACACCATAACATATATATTATGGTACTATACATATAGCACATACACATACTAGTTATATAATATTTGAAAAATGTCAAACAACCTGCCAGGGTTAGATGAGAATGACCTGCAAGAAGCAATAATCAATAACGGGTTGTTCCCCAGCTTAGCCCCTCTTGTGCGAAAGAATGCTTCTTCAGAAAGCCAAACAATCAATGATGATGATTATTCACAAGTCATAAGCGAGGAATCAACATCTCTAGAACAGTTTAGAAATGTTTTCCGAAGAAATGAAAATTTAATAGGACAAGATATAGCTTTAGAAGAAGTTGATTTATCACAACTTTCCCAAAATAGAAGTGATGCCACAAATCCACTAATAAACCCAGAAGATCTTGATATGATTAATTCAGAGACTTATTCTGTTGATTCATCAATTGTGGATAAAATAGCCGATAATATAGTGAAAGATGTTCCTATCCCAGATAGTGGACGATTTAAATATTTGAGATATTATGAACGATTAGCTAAAGAAAGGAGTAAGAATGAGCATATACATAAAATATTAGATGAAATGAAGGACAGCAATAGTAGTGATATTCCATTACAGAAGATGCCATCTAATCAAAGTTCCTTGTTCCATTTATCAAATTTAGATGATTTTAATAAATATGTCAAAGAAACAGCCTTGAATGATTCCATATATGCGAAAGTGAAAAACCAGCTACCTCAACATGAACATGACAGTAATATTCTTAATGTTATCCCTCAAACCGATTTGGCTGATAATTTTTATTCCGAATTTGAATCTGAACAATATGAAAAATTACCCAAACGGTCAAGATTGAAAAATTATTGGCAAAATAGAAGAAAATCAAGTCATATAGCGACTAGAGAAGATATCAGTGATTTAAATTTCCAAGCCGACTTAAATAACCCCAAAACTCCATCTTCATCTTTTGATCAAGAAAAACCACAACGTTTTCTTAAACGTGGGTTAAAAGTACGTCATCTTCAAATGATCTCATTAGGAGGTACGTTAGGTGTTGGATTAGTTTTAAATTCAGGTAAGGCATTCACAATTGCGGGAGGATTCGGTACAACTCTAGCATTCTTTCTTGTGGGGGTAATTATCTTAGCCACAATGGTATCATTTTGTGAAATGGTCACGTTTGTTTCTGTAGTTGATGGAGTTTCTGGTTTAAGTTCTCGATTTGTCGATGATGCCTTTGGATTTGCTGCTGGTTGGTTATATTTCTTTTCTTTTGCATTTGGAGTTGCTACAGAAATTGTTGCTGGTGTGATTATGTTATCATATTTCCCATATTTGAAGACCACTAGTAATGCTGCTTCTACTGGTGGATTTGTTACTTTATTTCTAATTTTGATTGTTCTGAGTAATTTATTGGATATTAGAATTTTTGGTGAAATTGAATATATTTCTAGTTTTTTGAAGTTATTATTTACGTTTATTATGATGATTGTTATGGTGGTTATGAATCGTGGTGGGTTTGGAATGGGAAATGAAGTTCTTGGATTTAAATATTGGACATATCTGAAGTCTGATTTTGAAAATAATATTATATTTGGTCTTTTTAGACCTTCATTTAACTTACATGATACTACAGGTACCACTCCACCTGAAGAAGGAATTGGTGGTAATTTAGGTCGATTTATGTCACTTATAGTTGCAATCTTGGTGGTTTGTTATTCATATAGTGGAACAGAAATTGTTTGTATTGCTGCTTGTGAAGCGCAAAATCCAAGAAAGGCCCTTCCATCAGCCACTAGGAGAGTATTTTGGCGTATTATTATATTTTATTGTCTTTCATCATTTTTGGTATCGTTGAATATATATGCTGGAGATCCGAGATTATTGAGATATATACGTAGTGTTGGATTAAGCCAAGATGATTTTGCAACTAATCCAGCGATTGAATTAGTAGGTGGGATTCATTGTAGTTATGATGCTGGGTTATTTGCAGGATATGGAAGTGGAGCTCAAAGTCCGTGGATTGTTGCACTTCAAAGTATTGGACAATGTAATTTTAGTGCATTTGTTGATGCTATGTTGGTATTTTTTGCAGTTAGTTGTGGCAATGCACAATTATATGTTAGTTCAAGAACAATTTATTCATTAGCTTTACAGGGTAAAGCACCTAAATTCTTAACTTATTGTAATAGATATGGGAATCCTTATTTCTCGGTATTATTTGCTGGTAGTTTTGGATTATTAGGATATTTTTGTATATCTGAATCTGCAACTTCAGTATTTCAAAATTTAACAAGTATAGTTGCTGCATCAGTTATTGTTGCTTGGTTTGCTATGTGTTTAGCATTTGTAAGGTTTTATTTTGGATTAAAAAGAAGACCAGATATTTTGAGTAGAGATGATAAATCATATCCTTATAAATCCCCATTTCAACCGTATACTGCATTAGCTGGACTAATTGGTACTGGAAGTATTATGCTTGCCATGGGATTTGTGGTTTTTTTAGAAGGAGAATGGAATACTATGTTTTTCTTTTCAAGTTATGGAACTTTGATTGCATTTGTTGTATTATATGTTAGTTATAGGGTGGTTAAGGGTACTTCAATACCTAGTTTGGATCGATTAGATTATGATTCAGGAAGAACTGAAATGGATAGATATATTTGGGATGGAGGAAGAGATTATAATGTGAGAAGTTTTAAGGATGTTGCTCATAGATGGATATCATTTTTGGCATAAGATTTGGAGAGTATTATTTTTACAAAAGGGACATTAAAACCAACAACTTGGGTATGATATTTAGTATTAAAGAAATACACATATTTTTTTTGCAGAGGTTATACTTACGTCAGGTTGCTGTATTCTTTTTAATGGATGTAGCTGTTGGAATGGTATTTGTAAGGTAAATTTGGTTGCAAAAAATTTTTCTAAGATGTTAAAACAAAAAACAAAATAACCCATAAAACAACATTAAGTTGTGCTTTTAAGTAGATAATATACATCTTCCTTTTTTCTTTAAACCTCATTAAAGAGCTGACCAACTACATCAAAGAGGTGAATTGCTAAAGACACTTTAAATAAGAACGGAGATTTGTTGGAATACTGGGTCTAGAGGTCCTTTGGTACCGAACGATTGGAAAGAAAAAGGTACACCTCCCCAGGTCTAGGAGATTTCTTTGTTTAAGTTGGCTGCAGAATATAAATAAATGTACCAATAATACCTATAATAATACTGGGTATAAAGTGTTAGGTGTGGTGGTGGGGGGTTGGGGGGTTATATGAATAGGGGAGGTTTACAATGGCTAAGAAAAAAGACAAGAAAATAACCGTTTTAAACAGTCAGTTGATTGTGTTGAGAAAAAAATATTTTTTGATTTTATAGTGTGTGAAAAGAAGAAAAAAAAAAGAGCTGACGACTGATTATTTTTTTAGTCCCTCCCTTCCTCCCTCCCTTCCTCCAACACCCCCTTAAAATAAATGCGCACTTTCTTCTTTTTAAATAATTTTTTCTTTTTGACGAATAATAATTTTTAGTTTTGAAAAATTTTTGTCATTTGTTTTTTACTGTGTAATATCGCCTTGTTTCTTCACTCGCTCACTCTTTTTTTTTTTACTCCACGTATTAAATTTTACTTTCTTCAGCCTCTCGCTTTCTCTCTCTCGTTTTATATATACCCATTTTCAATTCTCTCTCTCCTCTTCCCCCGAATTTTTTTTCTTTTTCTTTCAATCTTATATTGGAAGTTATTAAGAAAAGAAAAATATGACTTGGATAGCTACCGAATCATTTCTCAAGGGTAAGATCATTAAACCTTTCTTACCTTCGATTAAAGTTGCTGATTATTCCAATCCTCATATTCGTAATTTATACCCTGGTGATGAAGTTTATATTTTCGAAACTAAAGCTGAAACATGGGCTAGAGGTTATGTTTTATCAAAACCTTTCCCAAGAGATTTTACCACAACATCAGTTAATTTAAATGATTTACCTTCACCAAAAATTAGAATTCTTGTATTTCCATTGAAATATGCAAAAATAATTGAATCAATTGCTTTTAGTGATGAACCTAATCAACAAATTGAATTATTAAGTAATGATATTGAAGATTCATCAATTCCAAATGGATTTTCTAAAGAATTACAAAAGAAAGCAATTCCTGCATTACCTGTTAAAGAATGTACCAAGAGTGATTTATTAGATGAAATCAAGACTTCTTTAGAATATTTAAATGCTCATATTTATGCTTTATATTCAATTGGTGAATTTAGATTATTTCATGGTTTAGTTGATATTTTTTATCAATTACATGAAGTTAGAATTAAATTATTACATGATTTATTAACTGAAAAGGAAGCTCAACTTGCTAGAGCAGTTGCAACTAAATTATTAAACACAATTCCTAAAAAATTGGCTTCAAGAGCTGAAAGATTAAATGTAAGTTCTTATGATTTAGATAATGATAAGACTGATATTTCTGGTTATAAAGCTATTTTGGCAAGAGATGTACTTACTGGTGAAATCTTAACTAATGAAAATTCAATTCCATCAAAGATTGCCTTGAATAGTGAATTATGTGGATTAGTACCCGGATTCCCAGTCAATGCTCATAAAAAGGGTGAACAAGTCTCATTAGAACCTGGTCCTAATAAAAAATTTCATGTTGATCCTCCATCTAATATTCTTGTTGATTTCAAGTCTGTTTCTGGTTCTTCTGGTTATTTACCTCCTGGATTTGCTGGTATGACTGCTTATATGTACCTTCGTAATACTAAAAAGAGATTAACTGAAGCATTTGCAGTTCATGCTGAATCAGTTCAAGAATTGGCCAATGTTGAAAAGTTAAGTGCCGCGTTATTTAAAAATATTCCTCATCATGAAACAATTGATACTAGAATTTATTTAGTTGCGGTTTTAACTGAAGAAATTGATATGAAAATCACTCAAGGTGCACATGAAAGTCACAAGAGAATTAAAAGAGGGGTTGCTGCAGGTGTTACTGATATCACTCGTGTGTTTTCCTTAAGTAGTGGTAGTCTTACTAGTGGTAAATCTTATCATTTCCAAATTAGATTATATGGTTCATTTATGCCATATAATAAAACATTTGTTTCTCAAGAAGGTATTGATCATGTTACTAATAATGGTTGGGGTGAACTTACTGATCGTATTATTGGAGGTACTAGTACTGGTGTTGCTGTAAACCCAAGAGCTGAAAAGTTGATTATCACCGTTAAAGAATTTAGACATCATATTGGTACAGTAACCACTTCATCCCATCAAATGGTTAGTCAAACTCCAATTTCTAGAATTAATGCAATTTTCTATGATCCATTAGCTGAAGTTTACGAACGTATGTATTTACGTTTAGGAAAGATCAAATTAGCTACTCTTGGTGGTTCAAAAGATGATTTGTTAACTATTGAAGTTAGTATTCCAAACAATGAATCAATTACTTTTTCCAAGGCTTCAAATCAACAAGGTAGACGTTCATGGCAATTTGTTACTGTTAATCCAGATGAAGTTGTTGGTGAAATTGTTAGAATTAATGGCATTGCTTTGAAAACTCCTGCTTTCGGTTCTGTTCCTACTGAAGATTGCATTCTTTTATCATTATATATCAATGGTGTTTATTGTGGTGATGGTAAAGTTCCTTATAAATCAGGAAATAGATTAGTTGAATTTAAAAAGGGTAATCAAGTTGAAATTTTTTCTTGTAAAACTGGGAAAGTTTTGGCTCTAGCAGATATTACCACTGAATATATTGGGAAATTTTATAATTCAGATAGTTCAATTGATCAAATCTTCCAACATGAAAAATTAATTAAATTAGGTCCAAATGGTATTAATGATCTTGTTAAAGCTTTAGAAGATTTCTGTCATACTGATTATTCTCAATTACTTAAATTCTTTTCCGAATTGATTGTTTCATTTAATGGTATTATTGAAAAATGTCTTGCAAATCCTGGATCCACATTAGCAACAGTTCTTGAACGTGCTTTTAGTGCCATGATTTATTTCTTTGATACCCTTTTTGGTAAAGCAGATGATAATATGGCTTTATTAGAGAAATTTTGTATGCAATACAAGGGACTGATTCAAACTAGTGTTTTTGTTTTGAATAGAATTTCTGAACATTTCAAAAATGCATCAAATGAATGGGATATGCTTTCTCGTGCCATAACTAGATCGATTCCAGTTGCTATTAGATTATCAGTTGCTGCTGGGAAACATCTTAATGATTTTACTGAGTATTTTAAGACATTAGGCGGGTTATTTGCCAGTGTTACTGAGTTTTTAGCTATTGATTCTCATCAATTGGCTAGTGATCAAGCACATCTTTTGAATCTTGTTGATTTTGTTATGTCCTTTAGGGAAAATGTTGATGAAATTAAGATTCTTCATGTGGTTGTTGGATTCTGTAATGCTGTTGGTGTTAGAGGATTAGGTGCCAATACTCAAAATCTTGCTGATACAGCTCCTGGTCAATCAGTTAAAGATCATGAACTTATTATTGCTAAGTTGTTGTTAATTCTTAGATTGGTCTACTCAAAAATGACAGATAATCGAGAAATTAGAATTATATTGTTGTCAAATTCGGTTAGATGGGCAATGGAAGTTTTGAGTGGTTCTACTGATGTTGATGCTTCAAGATTAGCATGTAGTATTCTTAATGGTGTTTGTACTGTTTTCCACGAAAAGGTATTGCCAAACTCACCAACAGAACAAGAACTCATACTTTGTCAATCACTTGTTAAGTACCTTCCAGCAATTGCTAATGCCTTTGTCAAGTATTATAAGTTCACAAGAGCAAATGATTACTTTAAACACAACAGAGCATTTACTTATCTTTTCCCAACTACTTATCCATTTGGTGAATTTAATATTGATTCAATTGTCAATGATGAAGTTCAAGTTGAACTTTTGGCTGAACTTCCTATAGTTTTCACATTTGTTGCTAAGATTGGTAAACAACTTTGTGGTGATGAAGGATTAACCAAGATTATTTATAATAAATCTGATTATGATTTCTTTAATGCAGAATTATATCTGATTGACAATTTTGGATCTGAAGACATTAATTCAATTCTTGTAGCTATTAGATGGATGAGAAATGGTGGTTATTTCCCAGAACATAAGAATTTGTCACTTTATGCTGCAATTATTGAAGGGTGTACTTGTGCATTAGAGTTAATTAAACCATTGATTATGCATCATATTCCTCCTGTTGAAAGTGTCGATGAATTTGATATTGTTCTTTGGGGTAGTTATTTAAGAAATTTAATGAAATTATCCGTATTACAACCAGTTGCAGTTGAACATTTATGTGAAGTTCCCAGATATGGGTGTACTAAAATCACGGGTGATGTTCGTGATCGACTTACCGCATTAGTCAAAGAAGCATGGGCTGTATTAGGTTGGGAAGCTACAAATGCTGAATATTCCAAGTTTGGATTAAGAAATTTCGCAGGTTATCAAGTTGAATTTATTGATAGTGCTTATGGAGTCATTCCTGATTTGATGTTATTTGGATTACAAAAGAACAAGAATTGTCTTTCTACAGCTGTTGAAATTCTTTATTCTATTATTGCTGCTGAATATGTTTTGACTGGGAATCTTGCTGAAATTGAAAAGCAATGTTTGGTTGCACTTTATGAAATTTATCATCGTGAATCATATAAACCAAAACCAACTGAACAAATGGCTTTTGTTAATGCATTAAGATCAGCAATTAGTTTAGACCCATTGGATCCTGCCTATGAAATTGCTATTAAGTTAATTGATGATATCACTAGTTTCTTTACTGTATTGAATTATCTTAATAGTGTTCCTGTTGGTCCTGAATTTGATGCCGACAGAGCATTACATGAAATTAATATCCTTTCACTTTTGAAACCATTCAAGCCTGAACTTTTCATGTCATTTGTTAATGGATTATATGAATCTAATGTTAGTAAACATGATTATGTCCAATCTGCCTTCACTTTGCAATTATTCTCGTCAGTTTATGAATGGAATCATCATATTATCCTTCCAGCAACGATCAAACCAAAGTTCCCTGAACAAACCTCTTTCCAAAGAAAGGAAGCTTTGTATAATATGATTGCAGCTAATTTCATTAAAGGTAAGAGTCTTGCTAGAGCTATTGATACTTATAATGTATTATTGGATATGTATCATAAATATACTTATGATTTAAAGAGCTTTGCTTATGTTCATAGCAAGCTTTCTAAGTTGTATTTGGATTTGGAATCATCAGACAACTTGACTCCTTCTTACTTCCGTGTTGAAGCTATTGGTATTGGGTTCCCATTGTATATGAGAGGAAGTGAACAAATTTATCAAGGTTTACCATTTGAACATATTACTAGTATGCACAAACGTTTATTGAGTGTTTTCCCAGGTGCTAGAATTATTTCAAGTGATGCAGAAGCTCAAGAAATCAAATCTAAATATCAACAAGGTAGATTCTTATATGTCACTGTTGTTGAACCAGTTGAAGAAATTAGTGACAAGATTTTTAATACTTCCATTGGGGTTAGACAATATGCTAGAAATAAAGATTTGAGATTCTTTAGTACTTCAAAAAGACTTCCTGGATCAACTTCAATCACTGATTTATGGACCGAAGAAACTACTTATGAAACTGAACTTTCATTCCCAACCTTAATGAACAGAAGTAAGATCAAGAAGTCAAGTGTTGTGAAGTTATCACCATTGGATAATGCATTGAAGATTCTTATCAATAAGAACAATGACTTGGTTCACTTAGAAAGTACTCTTAATGCAGCAATCAAAGAGAAGCTGGATCATACATCCTTATTACAAGATTTATCAAGACAATTGGCTGGAACAGTTGATTCTCCAGTTAATGGTGGTGTTGGCCAATATCGTGTTTTCTATTCAGATTCAACTTATGAAGAGAATGCTCAAGATTTGGAAAAAATTCAATTGTTAAAGAGTGCCTTTGCTGATCTTGTGAGGATTTTAAGTCGTTGTTTGAATTTACATGGTAAATTGATCTTACCTTCCATGGTTATGACACATAAGGCTTTAGTTGATTTATATAAGAAGAACTTTAGTGAAGAGATTGAAACATTGGCAATTCCTGAAGATGGTTCTTCTCCTCCTCCTTCTACCTCCCAACAATCAACATACGCGAAGAGTTCAAGACATTCGCTCTTGTTTGATCGTAAACCAACTACAGGATCAAGTATCGATGTTGGAAGTGAAATTACTCGATCAAATACCAATTCTAGTTTTTCTTATATTAATAGGAATAGAGTAGCCTCGGCTGGTTCTGCATCGTTTTATGGTGAGACTTATGCTCCTACTCTTCGACTGAAAACTTCAAATCCTGATATGCAAACTGTATCGGGTGATGATAGCTTTGGAACGAGATCTGGTAGAATTCTTAGTGGAGGTATTCATGACGTCGAAAGTCATTTCAGTACTGGTTCTTTGGGTTCTGAACCTTTGTTCCAGCAAAGAACTGCTAAGATCTGGAAATCTGGTGAATAGTACTGATTATTGTTTTAGATTGATTTTATTTTAATGTTTATAATTAAAAGACATAAAATTTTAAATATAAGTATGCTTGTTTCTTGATTTATCTAGTAAATTTTCTTTTCTGTTGTAATTTAGGTATGAGTGTAAAAATACCGAGTAACCCAATAGTAGTAAGCAAGAAAAAGAAAACATGTGACCAAAATAAAAGG